>OY992532.1:132962634-133062089 GCA_963921185.1 Dasysyrphus tricinctus | reverse complement strand
GATGCACTGTTTCTCGCAAAGGCCCCAGTTGTGGACTTCAAGACCTTGATTTTTTGAATAGCCTTTAATGAAGCTTTCGACGCCTATACTTCTTTTTTTGCTATCACTCACACCCAAAATCTGCTGTGGGCTCTCAGTCTATTATAAAGGGTGTGTTTTTTAGACGTGTGGTTTTAAATCTGGCAATACTTTTTTCAGAGTTGGTCTTTTTGACAGCTGTCACTTGATTTATGCTCAGTTGGGTTTGCCATTTCGTAATGAATAGACTTACTCCTTACTTACAAATAGTGCAAATTTATTGGGTTACGTACGAATGACCGACAAAAAAAATATCGACTGGTTAAACTGTCGACTTTTATCGACTTTTTTGAAAGTTGAAATACCGACTTTGTTTTTACCGACTTATTAAAATGTCGACAGTTTGAAATGTCGATTTGACAAAAAGTCGACTGCCCTGATAGAAGTCGAGAAAAATATCGACATGTCGGAATTTTGCCCATACAGAAAAGTCGATATAAAATATAAATCGACATTTTAACCAGTCGACATTTTGACTTGTCGATATTTTATCTGTTGGTCATTTGAAAGTAACCCAAAAAATAACGCTGTGCCTTAAGTGTTTGCACGGAATAACTACTATAATCCCAAGAATCATAAATTCTTATCTGATTTTTTAACAGGAACTTAACAGTTTCTTGATGCTGTGGAAAATTTAAGACTATGTTTTAGACACAGTTCTTATTTGATTCTTATAAAAACTAACTTATTTAGGTTGTTATTAATTTTATATTACCTTTTGTTTAGCTTCAAGAAAGTTCAATAAAACGCATTTTTGTTGCCTACCTACATTATACCTAATATCTCGAACTTATAACCGCCTCGTTTCTGGATGTTTTATTATTGTATTAATATTAAAACACATTACAGATCCTGAATAATAGACAATTAAGACGTCAAAATATATAGGCAACAAAAATTAAATTACAAAAAATGCGATTTATTGAACTATGACAATGCGATATTAAATAATAATGATCATATCATAGTTTAGGGAATGATGTTTACAAGCGCGCGCTTGTAAACATAATTCCCTAAACTGTATGATCTGATCAAAATGTCGACTTTCAAAATGTCGACTTTTAAAATGTCGACTGTTGAAATCTCGATTCATAAAATCTCGACCACTGTCGACATTTTGAGAATCGACATTTTGAAAAATCGACATTTTAAAAAGTCGGTCAAATTTGTGTCTATATTTTGATCTGTCGGTCTTTTAACCAGTCGAGATTTTTTCTGTCGAGATTTTAAAAGGCGATCTTATGGAGTCGATATTTCAAAAGTCGACATATCGTACCCAATCCAAATTTATTACCAAAATAATGGCTCGGTTCGACATAATTGCCCAGCAGATTCAGTAATTAAAACAACCATGGATCGGTTTCGCACCACGTTTACTCTAGTGGATAATGCGCATCCTCAGAGACACCGTACAGTGCGCACCGAAGCCGCTATTGCTGCTGTGGAGCAGAGTATCGAAGAAGACCCGAATGAGTCCTTCCGCCATCGCGTCGAAAATTGGTAGTCGAAAATTGGGGTTCTCGGCTGGAATTTATTTAAGCCAGCAGCGACGGCCATTTGCCCGAAATCATTTTTAAAATATAAAGGCAAAACTTTATCTTTATAATAAAGCTAAATTCTTGGCCATAACATTAAATTATATGCGTTTTATTTCTTCTTGAAAACAGGAGAGCAGGTCTCTTATCTCCATGGTGGGTCATTGGCATTACATTGGTTATATTATCAGGTTAGGCTCCTTTCCTTTTGAAACTAACCGGTAATGATAGCGACACTAGAAGCTTTGAATAATGATTATCCTCAAATAGCAACAAGACCCAGAATCTCAAAGACCTACAATTTGAGAGCAAGCACCTGTAATGTGAGAATGCTTTATACCAAGCTCAAAAATTGGGCCAGTTGTTGCGGACTAAATTTTAACCCACTGAAGACAGAACTGGTGCTGTTTACAAGGAAATGTAATATTCCAAACATAAACCATAAACGGAATTCCGTTACAGGTTTCGGGTACTGCCAGGGCCGGACAAGCTATACGTGCAAGCGGTGCAAATGCACAGAGCACTGAACCCAAGGGGCGCCTTGAGCAGGCATTAACAAAGCCACTTCTCGTAACCACTACCTATCAGGCGCGGATCCAGGATTTCGTTCAGGGGAGGGCAATTTTCGTGAGTTTCCAAAATCTTGATGAGATCTACAGCAAATTTGAGTACACTTCATACCGCTCTACAAGCCTGATTACACAAAGCAATGCGAGTTGATGAGTTTGAAATTTTAAGAAAGCAATTTACTCTTTCATAACTACCACAGTATCTCAAACAGCGGGTACTTTGAAATGAAGTTTTGCAGTTTGTAGCTATAGCATGGTGTCTTTAAAGCATTTTTGAGTTCCCTATGGATCTGCGTAACTACACAAATATGCTCGGAAAACATAATGACGCAGTGGTAGCTATGTTCCTATTTCAGGACACATGACATTCGAGTTTGAGTGAAATTTCCAGCCGCTTCTTTGGTTACAACCTAACCTTACCTTGCCAGTAAGGGCCATTTTTGAGAACGTCAACAGCATCAAAAATGCATTTTGCAGAATGTTCTCAAACGTCAATTATACAAGTTTTACTGCACAAGCATTGTGTTCGATAATGCAGTTTGCTAAAGTCACATGTTCGAAAACATCATGTGTAGTGCAATTCTGCAGTTAAAAATCGAGTTGGCAACAAAAATTAGAGAAGTCGGAGGACGTGTTCATAAACGTCAAATGCGTTTGCAAGAAAATTGAAGGATCAAAACCGAGATGAACTGTATCGTGTGCTCATTTGCCTTCGTCCATCGATGCAAAAATAAACTTCCCGACATTGAATTAAGACACAATGATTATAGTGGAAAATACAAAGAAAAAACAACTCTTAATTAAACCTTTCTGTCAAAAAAATGACGATCATTTAACAATCGAATAAAGTTGACTTGACGTTTTTAAAAACGACTAAAAACACCTTTCCTTAAGTGTAAAAGTTCCCTCCAACTTCTCTTCGGCAGTGACTGCTGTAGTCGTTCCTGGTTTCTCCCCTATCTTCTTCGTTGGATTCGTACTCTTCTAATAATATGGAAAAAGCCGATCTCGATACACATTTGCATTTGCATACTCTTAAGGTGCAAATCCATTTTAGAATAAAAACACGGTGAGCAGCTCTGAAGAAGCTCTCGAGAGTTTTCTATAGTGAAAGTACTCCCTGAGTGGAAACTCACATTTAAATATTTATCATAAAAAGAACTCTTTCACCCTTTGTAAGAAATTTTTTGGTACCTACTTCACAATTACAATACACAAAGTTTATTATTTTAAATTAAATAAGATATCTTAATCCTGTAGATCCGAGCATTTGATGCTAAGTCAGAAATTTTTGAAGCTAATTAATTCGACGTAATTTGAAGATTAAATTTATTTTTTAAATTAAAATCAACTTTAGGTTTGATAATTTAGATAAGTGCCCCTGCCACCTCTCCCGTTACATTTAACTACAAAAGCCACCAACAAATTTGAAGATGAGGGTTGAAGGTGGGGTAATAACTTATTAAATCATTATTTTTCAAATTGTGAAATTTTTCATTCGCAGCATTTTAAAATCTGCGCCCCTAGTATGAAATAAATTGATTTTTCTTATAAAATGTTATAGGCACAGTAGATAATGTAGACGGACATCTATCTTTAACTAAACACCTTAACTTTGAAGATCGGAGATCTAAAACCGAAGTTATAAGCTTTCCACTCAGTCGATTTTAAGGCAATTTGCGATAGCGGAAGGTCAGCCAGCCGGCAACGCACAACCAATCATTGCTGCAATGCTACACGCTACCAAGAACAAAATTTAAAAACGTAATACGAAATAACCGTTTTTTTGATTACATATTATTAAATTCATGTTTTATGCTTCGTTCGTTCTTGCCCAGGGGGGGGCAATTGCACCCATTGCCCTCCCCCTGTATCCGCGCCTGCTACCTATACCTACCTACTTTTTTAATTTTGATTTCTCACACCAATAGTGATATCCAGTATATAACTACCAGTTTATTCTGAATTTAAACACAGTTATAATATACATACATTACATATATCTATCTACTATTCCAAAAATAAGTCGATGTCTATCTTGCTATTCTCACCCACAGTAACAAAAAACTACATCACAAAATGTTTGAAAAGTGCACGATTTTGTTCGCCTTTACCAACCTATTTGTTATTTTTCTCTTTTTCAAACTGTCGACGTTATTCTCAGCTCACTCACCATCGTGTGCACTCACCATCGTGTGTGAGTGAAGGCATTTATTTTAATTTCATAACCCAAACCCACCCCTATGCTGTGCAACAAAAAATAAAATGCACGACTGGGTCGCACGTACTTGCTCTTATGTTCAAGACACTGCGAGTTTAAGAAAATTATATATACAAACATGGAAATTATGAGAGAAAAATGTAGAGAAGCATGAAATACGACACTTAAATTAGCTAAAACAACTCTTTTGACAGTTTGAGGTGAAAAAAAAGTATGCCATCTTAATTCATGATGGAATATGATTGTATGGGAAACAAATTTTAAAATCGTTGGAGCGGTTTTTTTAAAATTAAATTCTTAAAACATTTTTAAGAACAAATTTTGGTATGCAGATTTAAACTATATATTTATGTGTATATAAAAACAAAATTTGAAAAAAAAATTGTCAACCCGTTTTTGAGATATCGAATTAAAAAAAAAAATTTGAAACTTTTTTTAAAAATCCAAAAACTTTTTTTTTGAAAATTTTGATATGCAATATTATTTAATCTTATTTGAAAATTGTATATAAAAAAATTAATTTAAATCCGTTAAGCTGATAACGAGAAAACTCAAAATAAGAAAATTCGTTCTATGACAGGTACTACTAAAAGTTGCTATGTGTAAAATTTTATAATTTTTGGTGGTAGATCGTACTAATTTTAGTATATAAAAAAGTTTAATCAAAATCGTAGGATTCGTTTTCAAGCAAAAAAATATTTTCCTTTGCGGTTTTTTTCACTTTTGTATGGAAGGTACCGTTATTTTTTCATAAATGTAAAATTTTTTCTAAAAATATTTTAGACAGTACTAAAAAAGTCTTAAATATCGAGTTTCAAAAAAATCTATGATGCTGTTTTCGAAATATTTGATTTTCCAAAAAAAAATTTTAAATATTTTTTAAAAATCCAAAAAATATTTTTTCAAAAATGTTGGTACACAAAACTATTAACATTTCTTGGAAGCTTTTGTATACAAAAACTAATTGAAATCGGTCATACCATTTTGAAGAAAATCAAAAATTAAAAAAATGGTTCCTTGGGAGGTACCATTAATAACCATTTTTGAAAAATGGTTTTCCACCCAAAGAAGGCCTTTACTAAAATAAATTTATTGAATTTTTTTTAAGAAAAGTTGTGGAGCCGTTTTTGAGAAAAATACGATTATGTAAATTTGCCAAAAAAAATGTATCACAGGTACCGTTATTTTTGTTTCTAAAAAAAAAATGAAAAAAACGTGTCGGCAGAATCACCAAAAATCACTAAGTACCAAGTTTGAAGAAAATCGATCGAGCCGTTTAGGCTGTAGACGAACAGACAGACAGACAGACAGACAGACAGACAGACAGTCAGACTGACAGACAGAATTTTGCCACCCACTTTTTTGGTGTTCTCTATCATCGTAATATCATGTTTGATTGTTATCTCAAAATTTTTTTTTTGCACGAATCCAAAACTTGCCTTATAGTACCTATAATCGCAAGTAATAAAATTCTTCTACAGGCAATTAACACTACAGCCAGCATGGTGATAACATGCGCACGATAACAGTTTTTCTATATGAAATCGAAGCAAGAAATGTTAATCTAACAGAAATTCTTAGATGAAAAACTCATACTCATTGACATAACAGCGCGCAAATTAAAAATTTGCGTCTATGAATTAAACTCTTCTGGTTAAGTGTTTTTTATGTTTAAGTTTGGCATTGGCTTCTATCGATGAGTGAAATATGAAATTGTAGCACTGTCTTATTGTGTGTTGAGACAAAGGATTGAAATATGGAAGTAATGAATGATGATGATGCGATGATTTATGATTATGATGAGGACTGTCGTTAATGTGTGGTTTAAAGGAAAATTATATAAAAAGTTTCGTAAAAAGTTATTTTAAAATTAAATCTGGCTGTGACGAGTTTTTCTGGAAAGGATATGGCGAGTTTTGGTTCTCATCGCCTCATATGTAGATCTGCCAGGCGCAGAGTCAGAGTCCAGTAGTAATTAGTTTATATAACGTCTAGCGTGTTTACATTTTTGCTAAAGGCTGAATATAATTCTGAAGTATAAAATCTTTTTGTATATTTTAATGAACATTAAAGTGGTTCTTACATAGTTCGAACAAATTCAGTTTTTATTATGTATGTATTTACAAAAGTGTCGTGTCCATCTACAACCTAGGTACCAACATACTAGTTAAGAGAGTAGGTAGGGACAAAAAAGTGTCAAATAAAAAAAAAGCATTGCAAAGTTTACCCCTTGGGTAAAATGAGGATATGATTTCTTCCACCATTGACCGCAATTGATGGGCGGTAATGATGAAGTATGCGCAGGGCGCTAATTTCACTCGGGCCGGCCCTGGGTACTGCAACATATCTTGGCGTTGTTCTTGATCGTAAACTAAACTGGAAAGAAAATATTAAAGAAAGAGAAAGAAAAGCCTTAATAGTTTTTTACACTTGCAGCAAAATTTTGGCAAGAGATGGGGTCCCAGCCCCAGAACCATTCATTGGATGTACACAGCCATTATGAGGCCAATTCTAACGTACGCATGCATAGTCTGGCAAACAGCCTTAGATAAGGAAACCAATTTAAAATCCATGACGAAAATTCAATGACAGGACTACACCAATGGCCACCCTTGAAACTTTCCTTTCACTTGCCCCACTTGATCTGTTTACAAAAGAGTTGGCGGCCCAAAGTGCTTTAAGACTTTATCAATGTAAACATTAGAAAAGGGGCCTCTACGGTCACAGGACTATAATGAATTTTACAGAGATAGACATAGACTATACGTTTCACCGCACATAGACTTCAAACCAGTAACCATAACAGATATCCTAACCAGGGAACTCTGGAATGAAAACAGGGTCATAAATGCAAATCATGTTTTGGTCTTTGCTGACGGTTCGAAAACCTTGGAGGGGGTTGGGTCAGGCATCTCTCAGATAACCCACCCATACATAGATGTAAAAAAGCTTCCAAATTCTTGCAGTGTATTCCAAGTAGAAGTGCTGGGAGCTTGCGAAGCCGCGAAACATGTTGCCTCACGCGAATTAGTCAACAAAAATATTGACATTTTCATAGATAGCCAGGCGGTAATTAAAGCCATTTCCTCAATCACCACAAAGTCCAAACTGGTCGATCATTGCCGGAATGAGCTAAGAGTATACTCAATCCAACGAACACAGTTACTCTAAGATGGGTCCCAGGACATAGGGATATTCACGGGGACGAAATGGAGGATGAACTGGCCAAAAGCGAGTCATCTCTTGATCCGAGCCAAATCGAAGCCTCGGTGCCCATGCCACTGGAGCAAGACAAAAATAAAATACACCAGAGTTTCTTAGAAGCTGCAAATGTCAGATGGTCATCCATCGACACTTGTTGGGTTTCAAAGAACCTATGGCTAAATATTTCAAAGAAAAAAACTGAATTCTTACTCAAGTTAAGCAGGCCTCAATTATCTCTCATGGTTGGCGTCCTAACGGGCCACAACTCATTGGGAACCCACATGAGCAGAATAGGCATCAGCTCATCGGACTTATGTAGAGGGTGTCATGATGATGAAGAAGAGGAGGGCTCCCCTCACTTCCTTTGCGAATGCCCCAGCCTAGCTAGAACCAGAAAAGTGGCCCTTGGAGAATACTTCTTCGACAAACTGGGCGACTTGCCACTAAAGAACATCCTAAAATTAATTTAGAACTCAGGATGGTTCAGGGAGGCCCCCCACATTAAAAACTCCCCCTTAACCCCCTCCCTATCCCTCCTCACTAACTACATATACCCTGGGGAGCGCAATGAATCCATCACCGAGATCCGAGTGAGATGGTGCGGCTTGCCGTATTATCACCCCTTCCAACCTAACCTAACCTATACCTCATGGGATACCCAAAAACTTGATACTATCCTTCCAAAGTGAAAAATAGATATTCCAGCGATCCACCAAAAACGAAAAACATAGAAAACATTGCTTGACAAATTTCAAATTGCCACAACTATGTAATTAACGACTAATTAAATGTAAATAATTAACCCATAAACCGTTCGGTATAAAAAGTTTTTACCCCTTTGAGGTGGTAGGAAGTCTCATAATTTTGTATCTATTCATAACATAACAATGTAGTTCCTCGTGGCATGATGGTTAGTGCGTAGGACTGTCATGCCGAAGGTGTGGGTTCGATTCCCAGCCGCGCCACCTAGAAACAGAAATGTTTTATCCGAGGTGCTGCCTCTTGCGAGGAACTGACAAATCTTCCAAGAGTAGATATACTTGTCATGAAAAAGTGCTTTTCATTTAGTCGTTTGGACTCGGCAAAAACTGTAGGTCCCCTCCATTCCTGCCAACAATACGCACACAGGAATGGTTTGAGAGTTGTAAGTCACTAGGTCCTGGTTCTCCACGAGCTGTTGCGCCACCCAATTTATTTTATTTATTATAAAATGACAATGAAACTGGAATCCATAAAAAGAATGTAACTTCGACTTCTTAAATAAAGTTGAAAAAATTTAAAATATGTTATAGCAGAAGAATAAGATTACTTTTAATGTACAAAGTCATAAAGAATCTTGGTTGGGCCCAATTTTCAGCAAGAATGGCATTGCACGCACTCCTCGCTAGGTGAAGCCTCAGAATATGCTTCCATACACATCGATAACAACATACAGGAATAATATTCTTCTTCCCTTTTGAAACTTTATCTGTCCAAAATTTTTCTTATTACTTTCCAATATAAGACATTTTTATTTTTAATTCAGTGGAGCCTGGTCCAACTTACCCCACACCTAGCTTGTTGTAGGTATATATTCCGTCACCTAAGAATTTTACAAATGGAATTCAAAAACTAAATTTATCACAACAAATGAAAGACGCAAAAAACGGCTAATTATTAGGCCATAAGCCATTAAGTATAAGAAGTTCTTACCATTTATCAAGATATATATATATGTCAAGTTAGCGAAGCAACAAAAAAAAAACATAGAAAACATTGAACGACAGATTTGAAGTTGTCACACGACGCGACGACTAAATAATGGCAAGTTATTTATCTACCCATTTTTCGATTCGTGAAAGTTGCTTTGCTAACTTGGAACTCATAGAAAACAAATCACTCAAAAAAAAAAAATTGGAAAAATTCCACAACGAAATTGAATTTGTCACAACTAAGTAACGACTAATTAACGGCAAATTTCTAAGCAATAAAATAATAAGTTTAAGAAGTTTTTTTTCCATTTTTAGAAAAAAAAAACATAGAAAGCATAGAACCACAAACTCGCAACTTTGAAAACTTATAAGCGATTAATTATTGACAAATAAGTCACCTGCTCATTTGTCGATCCGTCAAAGTTGCCAAAAAAACATAACAAACATTGCACGATCAAATTGAATTTGTCACAACTAATTAACAGGAAATTATTAAACCATTAACCATTAAATAAAAGAAGCTTTCACCGCCTTTCAAGAGGGTTTTTTGTTAACTTGATAACAACATATAATAAGTCTTCTTTCAATGGCTTGTTATCACTTTATTCGCTTTTACTCACGCTTGTTAAATTCACTGTCACCGAAATTATAGCCTTAAGTCATGCTTATTATACAGGGTGGCGCATGAATCGTGCAACAAAGATAATATTAAAAGATATTGGGTGATATGCATAAAAGATAGTAAATGCTTTTACTTGAGAATTTCTAAGTTTTTACTTTTTTTGATATGCATAAAAATGCAGTAAATGCTGAAAATAAAGTATTTACTTTTGGCCACAGTACTTACTGTTTTCGGATGAACTTTTTGAGTAAATACTTTATTCTGTATGCATAAAAAATAGCAAGTACTTTTTTTCTGTAGGAATTACTTCTTTTTTTCAAAGTCAAAGAAAAGCAACATGAAAATTTCAAAGTACCTACTTTTTTTGATTTAAACGCATAACTATGTAGCCTCGAAAACATAAGGACTAACACAGTGGCGTAGCGAAGGGGGGGGGGTGTGATCCGCCCCAGGCGGCACTTTATGAGGGGGCGGCAAATGCCGCTCTATTTACGGAGCGGAGAAATTTAATAACCAATAGGTATCAACTGTAAAATTTTAACGCGAATTACTGGTTTTGCAATTTAGGTGATCAGAAAGGCTACGCATTGAATTTCAATGACCGAATCCATGAATCCATGAATTGAAATATACTAATACGCAAAACTACCTTGCTGATCATCAAAAGTCCTCAGCAGTTTACATAATAATTACATTTTGGCGTCCCTATAATATTCTGTCCGGGGCGGTACTGAAACCAAAAGTTTTGTCGTTAACAGAATAACCTTTCAATAAAAAGAAGATACAAATTCCCACTAAAATGTTTTCAAAGAAAATGTAGGTAATGCTGAAGAAAGTAGTTTCTTTTCTGAAATTTCGGAAACAGAAAATTATTACTATTATTTATTATTATTAAAAATTCATTCGGAAAATGATACAGTTTTAGAAAAAAGTATCACCTTAAGCTTTTTTGTAGAGAATCGTAAGATCTTCAACTCTGTTATGCCCGCTATTACACGTTGATGCAAGCGAGTTGACTGAGTTTGAAAGAAGTGGAAATCAATAAAGCCTAATACGCTGCTGATGTGAAACGAAATTTTTTAGTTGGTCTCTAACAAGACAACGAAATACTTACGAAAACGAAGCGGAAAATATTCATTGAACAGCGTATTGCAGTCAATAGAATGAATTAACAAATAAATAACAATTTTATAGAATTTGTTTGTTTAAGTAGTTCAAAGCTTTTGGGATTTGAATATTTACAAATTTGTGGGGGGGGGGGGGGGGAAGGGGGCGGCAAAAATTTCCAACTCCCCGGGTGGCAGAAACTCACGCTACGCCACTGGACTTACAGTCTTAGCTCTATTCTCAAGAGATTCACGTCACTGATATAAATTAAAATTAAGTTAGTGTTGACAGTACTAAAATGGCGGGATTTGTACGCGTTAGTTCGCCCACGAAATAACTCCTACACTCATGAAACTCGCCAAAAATATTAAAGTTGTCATGGCAACCAAGAATCAAAATAGTTCACATAAATATATTTGTTCTAGGGGTTTGTTTATTAAAGAGAGGGAAAATCTGGGAAGAAGTTGGAAGATTTGATCCCAAATTCCGATTTGGTGTAATTGAGGTATATGCATGGTACCCAAAGTATGGTATATAATTTAAGGACATTTTTTAACGCTGAATCTAATTAACAAAGTTATGATTCTTTTCAAGCAAAAATTTATTTTTGAAATCATTTTTTCCGTAGAACAGGTCAAAATTTACGAGTCACCAAAAACACTATTAGAACAAAGATATTTGTATGATTCTTGGTTGATGACAAGTTTAATATTTTTGGCGAGTTTCATGAGTGTAAGAGTTTTTTTGTGGGTGTTATGGTTAACATTCTACACTTGCCCTTCCCCCTTAAAAAAACACCCTTTCACAATGGATATTTTTATAAGGACTCTCTTGATTCTTAGTTCGTATGACAAATGGAACATTTATTCGAAGTTTCATTAACATACCGTTATTTTCAAAGGGTTTTCGGTAATATTTTACCTGTTGTACCTGAAAAAAAATCATCATTACATGAAAAGGACTATAACTTTTTTGTTGGTAGTTGTACCTATCATTTTTAATTTGGTTTCATTAGATTCAGCGTTAAAAACAACCCTTAAAGCATGTATCATATGATTAGGTTGTACCAAAACAAATATTTTAGTTTAATAGATCTCCAAATTCTCTCGTCTGCACCTCTTCAACTGCATCTACACAAAAAGCCAATGCGGGAATTTCGGGGACTTTGGATATGTTATAGAGGTTGGAATTCTGCTTCGATTCCAATTTTAAAATTTATAAATTAAACTAAACTAAACTAAACTAAATTGAGAAAATTATTTGCTTTAAGAAAAAAAAAGTATTTACTATCAATTTCCGATGAATTCTAGTATTTACTTGGATGAATTTAGTATATACTGAAAGTATTTGCCAGTTAGTAAGTACTAAACTTTATGCATATGGAATGAAGTAAATACTTTAAATTTAACCATTTGCTAAAAGTTATAGTATTTACTATTATCTTTTACTTGTAGCAAATACTTCCGTTTTATGCATATCACCCAATGAGTTTTTGTCTACCAAGAACTGCACCGAAGACGAATCCCATTGAACAGAATTTGGTTCCAGCAAGATGGAGCAACTACATGACCCAGCCAGACTAGTTAGTATGGAGCTCCAAAAAAAAATTCCCAAAAATTCCCCAAGGTCATTTGACGAGACTGCACCAGACTTTTTTTATGGGGTAATATCAAGCAAAAGCTACAAAAACCGAAACTGACTGATTAAAGCCGTCCATTAAGACAATAATTGAGGCGATCCCAACTTCAACCCTTCAGGCTGCAATGAACAATTTTCTGCCGCATATGCGTGGGTGGGCCATTTGCGGATTATCACCTTTAAGAACAATTAGTTATTTAAAATAAAATTTAATTTTCTATCCAATAAAAAAAAAAAAAAATGAAATACGTCGATTAAAAAAAAAATGTTATTTGAATTTCTTACTGTAGCACAATTGGTGCCACCCTGTATATTGCAGTTTTTTTTTCTTTTTTTTAACCAAATTCAAAGTTTTTTTACTGAACAAAACTTTCGCAATTTCGAATCGCTCCGAAGAAGACGACGCGACGATGGACGCCGTAGCACACTTTGAGTTACCAGCTTCTTGAAAGACAGAAATTGTGGGATGATGATGTATGTAATATGAACTGTGACCCGAAGCTGCACATGCAAATATTCTGTGGCACAAAACAAGAAAACGAGAGCAAACGAGAGAAGAGGAGAAGAGGGACGCAATCTTTTAGCTCAAGAACATTGAAGTGTCCTGCATTCGCAGCACCACACGGGTTTTATAAAAAAAAAACAATAAAACAGTTGTAAAACAATAATGGCGTCAGATCTGATTAATTACCAGTTGAGTTCTTCAACCAGGAAGGGGATACTTCATTTCCTAAGTATGGGATGAAGTTTGTAATGGTTATATGTCCGATGAATGGATTATCGACTCCATTATGCCCCATTTTAAAAACAAGTTGGACTGGCCACGATACCAAACCAAGTGAGACTTTTATTGTTATCGTCTCGGTATCGTATAGATTGAAAAATGTTGGTATCGTCTCGGTATCGGTCTCGGTCTTGTATTACTAAATCCTGTCTCGGTATCGTATGACTAAGTTTGGTATCGGTATCGGTATCGGTCTCGATCACATCTAGTGTTAATAAGAACTTACTCCTAACATTTATTCCAAATCGCTTACAAGCCGTTTACGAAAATTATGAAAATTTCACCCCAATCGTATAAGCAGTTCCCGAGAAACCAAGATATACAGGCCGATTACAGTATCCGACGAATAAGTTGCGGAGGGAATCTGACTCAATTTTGACATTTGGCTCATAGTGAAAACGTCAAAATTGAGTCTGATTCTCTCCGCAGTTCATTCGTCGGATTCTGTAACGGGGGTGATAATTAAAAATAGGCGTGGCAGTGGGTGAATTTTACTAATATCGCTTCCTAAGCGATATCGAAATCAATTTTTTCTGCCGATACCAAACGATACCACCGAGAGTATCGGTAAATTTCGGTACTTAAGGTTCGGTATCGTTTTGGGTGTTTTGAAGCTGGTTTGGTCTCGGTATGGTTTCGGTTTCCGATACCTATACCTATACCGATACCAAACGATACCGAGACTTTTCTGGTATTGTGGCCAGCCCTAAAAACAAGAGATCCTATCCTATTCCACGTATTTTGGGAGGGTCTTAAGTCACTTTGCAACACTATATGATCGGCAAGTAGCACTGTGGTCTCCGGCGCGGAAGATTGACTATAGAGACCAAATCTTGACATTGAGAAAAATCCTAGAAAAGCCCAATGAATTTCAAATCCTTATATACTCACCATATTTTTATTGTCTCCAAAACCAAAATTAGTATCATTCATCGTTAAGAGTTCTATAATTAATGGCTATCGAACTCGATCCTAAGAAAACTGATTCAGCTGCGTCACGTGACATTAAAAAATACGTGTTGCAATGTGCAAATAGAGAATAGCTCCTCTGATTTCCAAGTATGATTAGGGTTCCTTCAAGATGATGTGCAAACATGTGATTCCTACGATTCCTATCTTACAAAATAATTCATAATCCAATGTTTATTGGTTAACAGCCTTAAATATTAACACAAAATTCATCAACTCATTAAAACTATTTTTTCAATTAAAAAAATGTCGAAAATATACCCATTCATATTTATTTCAGAAAAAATAAATATAAATGAAGGAAAATACAAGCAGTCAAACCTACATAAAAAAAAAATCTCATTTTTCCGTGCCTAGAGCTATATAACAATTTCCAACATTGCATACACAAAGGAAAGAAAAATACAAAATGAAACCTTTAATTGCTCCTGCCAACACCATTCTGTGTCGAAATTTTCACAAAAGCTGACCTTCTACACCATCCCCAAGATAAACTAAGCCACTTAGCTTATGGCCAATGATGTCCAGGTTGTGGTAGGTAGCTGTTGCTAGTATTCAGCAACAGGCTGTATGAAGCGAGGAAAGGTCTGCCATCACAGGAACAAGTAAAGAGGCTTCATTCGAAAGGCCAATGTACGAAAAAAGTCTTGTATTGAAAAATTGTTTTGCTACCTGCCTCCTTTGCTAAACTTTTTGATACTTTATTTGTAAATAGAATTTGTTTGAGCACAAATATTTTTTGTAAATAAATTTACCTATACATAACATACACCCATATATTCCCCCAATCCATACTCATGTTTTTATTTTCAATGTACCTAATAGCATTACAGGAAAACTTTATTAACATGGTTTTTCGTTTGCTTTTTGGGAGGCATTTTGCTGTTTCATAGGGGTAAATGGGGAACATTGAAACAGGGGGCCCATAAATATGGTAAATATAAAAGAAATTATGTAGATATGGTAAAAGAGGGGCAAGACTGGTTACAATCTAAACATATGCGTACAAATGCACATAAGTTTGGGGTGACTCTTTACAATATATTTCAAAACTATGTCGATTTTTCATATATTCATTGTGGTCATTTGGTTCATTTGGTAACTACACCGGTTTTTTAAAAATTGGTATCAGTCTATCCGTTTATCTAGTCATTTTCGAAACCACTGCGACGATTTTGTAACCACGCACAGGCAGGTTAAGGACTTGGGAAGTAAAAATCAAATCGGCATTTTATCAATAAATTTCCATGTGGACGTCCACAGTTTTTTGTTAAATCCACCTCTGTCAATAAACTCTTACTCACACCACACCTTCCCGTGGTGAACATCGGGTACCAAGAACTTCAATTAGATATGGAGTTTTAATCCCTCTAGACACGGCCGTAGCCAGAATCAATCGTATGGGTGAGCTCAAGGTATTTTTGGGTGAGCTGACATTTTTTTAACGAAAATCATAATACATATTGAATATAAAATACACAAATTTTATTGAAACAATACCACATGTAGTGTAGGCTTATTTACATATTTCTATATACTAGAAAAAAAGAAAAATTGTTAACAACAGTTAAACGACTGAAAATGGTGAAGGGGGTTATAAGGAATGTAAGACAAATCTATTTCCCAGCAGCGGAGTTGGAGGTAGGATTTGGGGGGTGAAAAAGAGGGGGGAATTTCACTATTGCGTTTTCCGACTAAAGTTGACCCCAAAATAAAATGTGTTCAATAGAAATGTTGCAGATCACACAAAAATCTACAACTTTTATACAAATCATTTTTTAACGTTACCTCAAAGTTTCCGAGATATTGGAGAAAACCCGTATTTTTTGTTAGTTTTTTGTTTTTTATTTTTCATTTTTCCAAAAATAATTGAATTTAAATGAAATATTGTGAAAAAATATCTTGTTGTGTCCTTAATATCCACAATTTTTTCCAAGCAAAACCATTGATAAATTTTTGAGATATACAATTTTTTTTTTTTGGAGACTTTATTTTGTTGAATTTTGTTTTGTTTGAAATATTTGAATAAAGGGGTGATAAGGTCCGCATTAAATGGTTATATCTTGAGTTTTATACATCAGACTGTCATAATTGATTATTTTTCATAAAAGTTAAGTTTAAAACGAAACTAATGATCCTTAAATGAACTCTGTACGATGGTTTTCTGAAGTACATTTTTCATTTGAGAAAAAGTATTTTTTTCCAAACAAAATTGAATATCTCAAAAATTGATCAATGGCTTTGCTTGACAAAAATTGTGGTTATTAAGAATCACCATTATCAGTCGTTAAACTGCTGTTAACAATTTTTTTAATAATTGTGTATAAAAACTGCATTAATGTTCCTGATTACAAATATACATAAAATAACAAATATGAGCAAAAAGTATTTGAAAAAATTAGGCTCAGTGTTTTTTTCGTCAAATCTACCCAAAATATCATCCATTTTCATAAATTCAATCGTGTATTTTAGAATGCAAGAAAATAAAGACTGCACTGGCTTTGATCGGTCATTGATGACCATCGTATAGCTTCTATTTGCGAAAGTGCTGAAAATGATGTCTCATTTCGTAGATGTGCTGATCCCTAATGTATCGATTGCTTCAAACCCCATTTTTAATATGTCGAAAAATACAACTTTTGAAGTTGTTTTCTAACTCTGTTATTTTTTTTTATTTGCAATGATTAAAAAAGTTCCAGCTACAAAATTGTTCTCAATTATGTATACCAACAGAGCTCTCTCCATATCCACTGCATTAACGTTGTTTTTGATGCATTCTTAATCGTCTTCGAATAATGAGGTAATTGATCAATATTTTTAATAAATTTTTAATAAATTTAATGTTGAAGCAATATTTTGATTTATGTTAAAGATGTCCAAGATCTTGAATTGTCCCATCACAATTGTTTGGGTGAGCTCAACATTTTTTTGGGTGAGCTGAGCTCACCCTAGCGTAGGCCTGGCTACGGCCGTGCCTCTAGATGCCCTTTGGATATGCAAACGATGGAGGGGGAGAAGTGTTCCCAATAAGACAGTTTTTCTTTTATCCAGGCGCAAGTAGTTGAATTCCTGCAGATGGAATCAGCGGTGGCGTTAATAGTTCTAGCCATTCTGACTGAACTTCCTAGTTAGCACCTTATATGAAAGCTAAGCTTAAGTTAATCCGACCAGTTATACTCAAGGTTTGCTCCTCTAGATTGAGGGTCTTCCATTAATTGTCGGGGTGAATTTCTAACCACGTAAAGCAATTCATTTGCGAAGCAGCAACAAGCTTTGATAATTTCCGATAGAGCATCCAATAACCTCTCTTAAGAAATCCTTTGTTACCCCCCACCATCAAGCATTGCGAACTATTATAGAAACATAGCCTAGAAGCCATCAAAGATATCACCTCTGACGTGCTGGGCTTTTCACGAAAGCCCTGTTTTGACAATGAATGCTTTAAGCATTGCAATTAAAGGCATTCATAGCCGGGCTGCATTTCAATTCAAGTCCCCCTTTAGATCCGGGACTGCTTGAATGTATAGTGCAACACTTTCACGCCAACACTAGAGGCAACATTTTTTCAAAAGTCCATCCAATTACCGATAATATTGACATAATCGGATAGACAAAGTGTCATGTCAGTGGCACTTTTGTGAGTATTGAGAAGGAAACTGAAAAGATGATAGTCATTGAAAGCAAGACAAAATATGTACATATTTGCTGTCAACAATTAAAGACATCAAACACTAACGTCTTGAACAGGCTGTCACCATAGGCAGCTATTGTTTGGCGGTGGTTGGAGAGACTTTGTCAACGTAGGCTCCATTTGGCATTCGAAACAGGAGACACCTAGTTGCTTGTTGGCTAAGACTCTAGTCCAGCCCATGGTATAAGAATAACAAGGTATACTTGACAGTTCAGGCAATTGATTCGTGACGTCACGAGTGAATGATCTCAATTGTTTGTCATTTATGGCAAAGAAAGTAAACATAAATTGTTTATGTTTTGAAGCAATTTGCTGTTAAAACTCAAAGCAAAACAATAGATTATTTATGTTTTGAAGTTATGTTTTGTTTTTCAAGTAAAACAATAAATAATTTATTTTTTAAAGCTATGTGTTGGTGAACACTCGCTACGACGTCACACAAAACAAAATATGGCGACCCTTCATCTCATATACAACATACCTTGTGTTTTTATACCATGGGTCCAGGCCAGATTTAAGCGCTACCTTAAGTAAGTTATAATAATTATAGGTTTTGGGTAGGTACTTTAGTGTGTACTCGCGTGAGTTTAGCGAAATTATCGATATTTTTGTAGTTTGGAAATTGGAAGAGTCGTTGGCCACAGTACAACCTTATATCCATTATACTTTGTGAGATCATTTTTGTTAAATGAAGCATCAAAAGAGCTCATAAAATTGTTAGGAGCCAGGTTTCCACGGGGGATTTCTTCGGTACTGAAAGAGGCTGCGGCATGATTGTGGTTGCACGGCTTAACTCGTCGCGTGGAGTGGTTCTTGCCACCTCTCAGTACATCTCCTGCTCGACTTAGCATTATTTATATCGTGCCTAAAGGTACTATTGGATGTAAAATGACACAAATCTGAGAACTCTGACGATATCCAAGAGAAAACAGTAAGTTGCTGCTTCGAATTAAGTTTAAAAAAAATATATTGTAATAAAAAAAAAACTTATTTAACTAACCTAAAAAAAAAATAAACTGTAAAAAGGCAACTAAAAAATTGTAAAAAAAAATAAAAAGAAATAATAAAAAAGTAACAAAAAAAATCGTACTGCACGAATTGTGAAAAATCCTATACCCAATATTGTTAAAACTAAATAAAACAAAATTCAATGTAATGTAAAAAAAAGAAAAGAAATGTAGAAAAAAAAAAGGATAAAAAGGGAGAATTAAAAAAAAAAAGAACAATAAACTTAAAAGTAAATGAGTAAAAAAAAAAAATAAAAAACTAATACCTAATTAAAAATGCAAAATTTCAATGTAAACAAAATTTAAGAAATTAAATAAAAAAAAAACTAAGAGCAAAATTCAAAATTCAAAAAAAAGACTAAGAAATTAAAATAAAAACAAATTATGTAAATTGTAAAAAAAAGTATTGTTTGTATATATGTATGTATATGTTTTATAAGTAAACGCTAGGTGTGTGAAGATTGGCAAAGTTTCCTTTCTATCTGCAAATTGGTAGTCGATAGTTGCGTTCTATCGTACTTATGTCTTGTGACTGGTGCGTTTGAAATTCAGTGGTTGCTTCAGTTCATCTCTCTCCCACAACCACTTCATAGCCCGGCTAGCTCAGTCGGTAGAGCATGAGACTCTTAATCTCATGGTCGTGGGTTCAGGCCCCACGTTGGGCGCCATTGTTAGGAGCCAGGTTTCCACGGGTGATTTCTTCGGTGTACTGAAAGAGGCTGCGGCACGCTTGTGGTTGCACGGCTTAACTCGTCGCTTGGAGTGGTTCTTGCTGCCTCTTTCAGTACACCGAAGAAATCCCCCGTGGAAACCTGGCTCCTAACAATATAATAATAACAACAATAACAATATAATAAATAATAATTATTTTCAGAGGGTTTTTATTTTTAAGACGAAGTGAAAGTTTATCAAACTTATGGCCAATTTCATAAACAAACACTAAAATTGCTTTTATCTAAACTCCTTCTAAATTTTATCAGACATTTAAAATTTTTCGGTTTCACCAATGTAGAAAAGGGATATTTTAGGGATATTTTAATTTGACTGAGTTTGCCTCACATCCCTGGATACAAACAAAGAGGTTGTTTCCCTCGCACATTCGAAGTGTATGAGAAAAAGCGAAAAAGCATCATGGATGAGGGACAATTATTCTGACAGCAAAATATCAGCTGTTGTTGACTGGAATGGCTTAGCAAAAAAGACTTTTAAAATTTAATGAGACAAAAACGAGCTTTTAGTTTACAAGGGCATTTAAAATCTTCTTAAATATAAAAGCATTTGGTGAAACCAAAAAACATAATTTTAGGGCTAAATGGCTTTTTAAATAATTAAAAGCCTTTCGTGAAATTGGCCATTAAACTTTTATTTTAATACAATCTTAGCATATGACTCATCACACTGACACTTTTTAATTTTGGTTCTACATTCAGAAAAAACTAAGAGGATACTACCACCCTACAAACATATTATAAAGTAACAGTATCGCCCAGTGGCCAGAGTATGGCCAGCAAAAACGGACTTGTTGAGCTTCACTCTCCTGGGGAGCAGAAAGATTAAAAAAAAAAAAAAAATGACAGCAACCACACAGACACTAACGTTGGTTTTTCTTGTTTTGTTTTATATAGCATTCGTTCAGTGAATATTTTTTTTTGATAAATTACTAAACACCTGATTCTTTTCCTAACGATAACATACAAGAATAAAAATTAAACAGTAATATTTACTCTCTACCACCTGTGTATTTAAAAAAAGGTATGAAAAAGTCGGTTGAAAAGTGGCTTTTGTTTTCAAAACAAACGGGTAAATATTAAGAAAAACCTTTTTAATGATTGGTCTGTTGATGAAACGCAATGATTCCATACAAAAGTAATGAAGTTAAAAGGGTGTTTGATTTAAGGCGAAATTAAAGACTAAGATCAAATGATACGGTAGTGCATTGCCAAGTTCTGGTACTACACCCTTTTTACAAAATCAAACTCAAAGTAATTTCCGGCTCCCATCTTACTTCAGTAAAAATATAGCCAGAACCTTCAAATTTGCAGATTGAAGTAGATGCTAAATTTCTACTTCTTAGCATTAGTTGTTCCTGAGCTATAAAGGACTTAAAAAATCACTGAAACTGTAACTATCTGACTGACTATATGAAAAGAAGTAATTTATCATCAATCTGTAGTGCTGATCGTTGACGGATATGACAATGGCATCAGTTTTGCTTTGAAAGTGCGGACCGATGATTCCACCAGACCGATGATTCCACCAGACATTTCTAGCTTAAGCTTTGTTTTGAGAATTTAAAAAAAAACACGCTAAACATCCTTAGCTAGAAAATTTTAGCTTAAGCTTATTTATTCACATGTTTCGGCTAAAAATCTCATGATTAAACTATTTTTTTTGGGACCGAAAAGCAACGCAAGGAGATTTTGGAATTTTATTTACAAAAATTGTTTCCTTGGCAGTATATTTATTTCATGTAAAAAGAACTAGTCAAAGCTTTCTACACAGGGGTTCAGTAATCTTGATATTTTTGAAGCTTTAACTATTATATTCTAGCCTAAGTTATTTTCAATCACATAAATTGTTGCTTAAGCTTGAGAAACAAGCTAAGGCTGCATGAATTTAGATTTGATTATTTTAAAATAGCTATTATTAGAAAACTTCTTTTAGTAGCTACCTTAAGCTTGTTTTTAATCACACAAAACCTAGCTTCAACTTAAAAATCCAACTTTAAGCATAAGTTTTTTGCTTTTACACAAGACCCAATGGAACTGAAAGGCCTGTAAAGGATGAATTTTATGACCTCCTGGACAGAGCTTACCAAGTCTGCGCGAACTACAATGTGAAACTTTTTCTCGGGGATATCAATGCCCAAATTGGAAAAAAAGATAAAGGGTCCGCCAAATAACTTTTTTTTGAAAATGCTACTACTACATGGAGTGTAGCTTCGGCTGTGTGGCACGTAGCGCCAGCTTGTTGAAACCAAATGTTGCCAATATCCTCCTCTTCAATTTTTGTGAACAAAAATTCGTTCAACATGGCCCGATAACGATCGCCGTTGACTGTAACGGCCACTCGAAGAAAAATGGCCCAATTATGCCTCTGGACCAAAATCCGCACCAAACAGTGACTCGTTTTGGGTGTATCAGCTTTTCAATGGCGTGCGGGTTTTCTGTGCCTCAAATGCGACAGTTTTGCTTGTTTACATACCCGCCAAGATCAAAATGAGCTTCATCTGAAAATATGATTTTTTTGGCAAAATCGGCATCTTCTCTAAGTCGATCGCAGGCCCACTTAGCGAAGCAGCCATTTGAATAAAATTATTTTCCATTATTAACCGGATTTTACTTTCAAATAAAAAAAGAAATTTGAGAAAATATTCAGTGGTTTTTTTTTATAGCATTTTCAAAAAAAAAAAAGAAGTTATTTGGCGGACCCTTTACATACCTTTGGTAGATGGCGGTGGTAGGCACAGTTTCCACGGAGAGAAAAGTGATAAAAAATGATACATCTTAGACCTTTGTACTTTTCGAGGGCCAAACCGTGGCTCTAACCATTACCTTGTTGCGGAAAGGTTAAGAGGTCGACTGTAAAAAGAAAAGAAACTGTGCGAAATTCTATGTAGGTCGCCCTACCATATCTGCCACAGATATTCAAGCAGCAATTCTATCAGCTGCTGAGTGGGCATCAGGTAGAGTGAGAAATAGGCTAAAGGGGAACTTCACCTCCAGTAAGTGAAGACCTAGTTCCACCATCCTGTAACGAAGAGGTAGACTTAGCTCTCAGAAAGCTTGAGAAAATCAAGGACGCCGGATCTAATCTGATGGCTTACCAGCGGAGTTCTTCATGCACGGAAGCATGCTTGAGGACTATCATGTCCATATGTTCCATCTACAAAAAAAAGCGATCCTTTTACCTGCATATGGGCATATCCCTGATAAACGTCACATATAAAGTCCCATTCAACATACAGTGTGAGCGTCTTAAGTTTTCCTGCAATGCTACCAGTGAAGCTTCCAGCCAGATACCATAGAAAAAATGTTCACCCTCAAGCAAATCCTAGAAAAGACCAATGAATTTCAAATCGAGAACCCCATCCATTCATAGACTTCAAAGTCGTAACATCATTTATCGACAGGAGTACTTTATGGTGATGGGTAAACTCGCAAACAAACTGATCCAGCCATGTTGCGTAATATTGGAAAATACACGATGCAATGTGCGTGCATCTAAGGGAAAGCTCCTCTGAACTATTCTAGTGTATGTCGATAATATCAACCTAATTGGCTGCGGTTTCACGGCATTTGAAGAATAAGCAAAGCTTGTTGGTCTGTCTGTCAACTTCAAAGTAGTTAAGGAGAGTTTATCGACCTCGGAGTAAATATTAATCCCACGAATGACATCTTAGTGGAGATCCAACGAAGAACTATTCTAGCAAACCGTTGTTATTTCCGTTTGGTACAGCAAATGGGCTCAAAATTCCTCACACGTATAAGACTAAATGTGACCTATATGAGCTGTATCAATAGAATGTGCTTATATGCTACTGAAAATCAAATTACATCGACTTCATTTGCTTGACCACATCATGAGAATGAACAATAATGCTTCAGCCAAGATAGTCTTTGAATTCAAGCTGTCATGTTTGAGGCAACAAATAAGACCAAACCTCCGGTTAAAGATCGAGCTATCGCGGCTGCTTTGGCAAAAAAATCAGGTTAGCAATGTGCGGAATACTTCTCGAGCATTAACATGATTTGGAAATTAAAATTTGATACGTTGTCCAACGTTATAACATTACATATAGTGATTTATCATACACTATACTGAAAACTGATTAGTTGACAGCTTATTTGACAGATGTTGCTTTAAACAAAATGGCCGCTATCATCCAAAAAATTTTAAACGTCCCTTTTGAAAGATTTGTAACTACATTATCTAATAAAATCCACTTCAACATTTTTTTATTATTCTAAAGGACAAAACTCTTGAAAACTCGATTTATATTACTTTTTGGCACAAGCAAATAAAAAATTACTCGATTGCTAAATTTATTTTGTATTGAAACCAACTCAATCACCCGTTTAAAGGTTCTACAATTTTTCAAAAAAATGTTTATTGTGCCCCTATTTCCCCTATTTAGAAACTCTATTTCTATTTTCCTCGCGTTGGCTCTAACTCGGTAACAAGGCGTAAAAAAGTTGATACACAATGATGAAACTTATTCCAGTTGGTTGGATTTTAACGTTCGCTTTAGGAATTTCCTAGTTTTGGCTGTTAGGTACATACCTACATACTACAGCAGGTGGAATGTGAATTCGATTCAGATTGGAGGATTTGGGTTCTGTTCTGCGATTGCAAGAATTACTCATCGTACAGCAGGGGCATCTAAAATTTGATTTTCATCTCTCAAATTGAATGTGATTGATTTGGATTAAATTGATTTGAGGAACAATAGTGTGATTATTTTAAGGAATCACTGGTAAAAAAGAGTTTTTTATTTAAAATAACGAAATTCTTGTAACGATGAAAAAAATTGCAGTTACTTTATACAAGGTCGAAAATGACGATAATATTTCTGTACGTTGATTTATCTACTAGTCTAGGATAACACTATTCATTGAAACGAAGAACTTCGGTTATGTTTCACTTTTACATAATTTTTGTAAAAATTGCTTATTTTGAAGCATTCTAAAAATTATTCTCTTTAATTTAAATTAACTCACCACAATCAATAGCACAAAATATATCCAATCCCAAAAGCTGTGCGCATCCTGCACGTAGTACATTATATCCGTCCATCCTTCTAAAGAAATAACCTAAAATAAAAGTATAAACAAAATATGTCTATATAAGTAAAATAAATTTTAAAAGTTCAATTTATTTCACTTATGTATATAAAATTCGGGTAAAATTTAATTTTCGGTAAAGGAAGCCACATAAAAAGTATACCTACACTATGTCTAAATACTGCCACCACCATGCTAAGAAGGTACATTGGAATACCTACATAGATACTATTGGTAATCCCATAAAACAAAAAAACAATGTGATTTATTGGCAAGATAAGTGAAAAATAATGTTTAAGAATATTTCCTCGTGGGAACTTCTTCGTTGGGGATTTGAGGATTTTCTTATTGAATTATTTACATTTGAAAAAACACCAATCCAAGAAAAAATAGCTATTTTCAGTGGAGTTGGGAGTTCTTTGGAGCTCCTTTTTTTTAATATAAGAGTACATCATTAAGGCTCAGTTAAATGTAGCGCGTTTTACCCTCGCGTCTCACCATCTGCGTAATTTTATACGGCAATGCATAAGACCTATAACACAGAACGCGTTTTCAAGGAATTCACCACGGTACGCGTGGCATTGAGACTTTATTTTCACACACAGAACTTCTATATCCGAATCCAAAAAGTCATCGACAAAACTACACAGGAGGTGGTTACGAACAGCTATAATCAAACCACCGCCAACAGTTGCAATTGGATCATAATGACAATCACGACGGTAAATTTGAAAGCTGGAGTCAAAAAGGTCTGTATCAACAAAAGACGAGTTCAACCAAGTTTCGGTGAGCATAAGTACATCGTGATCGTGGGGAATGTTGTTTTTATTTTTGTAGACCTTATTAGTCTTTGTCCGAAGGCCGTTTACATTTTGATATTAAATTAATACTTGTTGAAGCTGCTCTTTTCGAGGTATGGCGTTGTCAGGTGTTGTTAAAAATTGTGAGAATTATTTAGCGACGTTCTCTTTTGATATTCATGTAAAATAATTCCTTTTGGCCTAAACGAAGGTGAGATGAGAAGATGGAATATTGAATCTGGTACTTAAATCTGGGAAGAAGAGTATTCTGAGAAATTACGATGAATCATTTTCTTCACGTGGGTTAAACGTATAGCGTCCCAATTTTCGTTTTGATATAGTTTTTAACATCGAGAGCATTCGTTTCAAGGGTTCAAGTTTCGATATTAAAATAGTTTTTGTCCTTCAACTATTTTGAATCCACAATCAATCGGCGATGTAAAGTTATCCACAATGAGTGGGGGAAAATTTCGGGAGGAATATTGGTTCAAGCTCAAGGTGCCGTTAATGAAGCTTCAGTCGGTGAGAAAGGATGTTGCACAAGATTTGACGTTGAAGCTGAAAACTTTTCGGATGGAGGTTGAGTTGATGCAGGCTGGATCGGAGAAGCAGAAAGTTGAGCAATATTGGATTATGAAGTCAGATACTGTTCAGATGAATCATGAGTAAGGTTAAACGTAAAAGCTGGAGTCTCTTCAGATAAATGTTGATTTGATGTGGGTGGGATTTGGGGGGCAGGAAAGAGGATTCAATATTAAAGCTGGAAGATTCTCGGATAAGGGTTGAACTACATATAACGGATTGGTTTGATGATGCGGTGAGTAACTTATAGATGGAGATTCAAAACACACGTTAAGGGGTTGTTTTTTTCGAGGGGGTTGGTACATTGTCACATCTAGTTCTTCACTTTTGCGTTTATTAGATTTTATATTGACACTTTGAGGTTTAAATGCACTTCTTGTTTGTTGAAGTTTTAAAATCGCTATATAAGATATATTTTCAATTTTATCATTTAAATAGAGCAATTGGTTCTGCAATCGATCAATCATCTTTGAATTAGAAAGAAACGTAGGTATAATGTTAGATTGAGAAAAAGGATCACAATTATTGCAGAAGAAATAAAACGGTTTTGATTTGTTAGAAAGTTTAATTGCACTAGAAGGTGCACCTATGCACTGAACGTGGAATGTTTTATGACAATTACGATGGCACATGATTGAATCAACCATTAAGTCGCAAAGTTCAGAACATTTTCCACATTCAGACATTGTGGCTGCTATTATTTAGGTATTTAAATTCAATTAGTGCAATTTTAAATATTCTTACTATTTGAATTAAACTAATTAGTCACTTTTTGAAATAATAGTTTCTTAAAAATACAAAATTAATTTCGATGTTAAGTTGAAGTGTGTCTGTGGGATAGTGTGCGAACTAGACGTGTTTCCAATTTGTTGCGGCGTAAAAAAAGAAACATTTTTGATTTTATTTGATAATTTATTATTACAAAAAAAAAAGAAAAAATAAAAAAGTAAAAGAATCGATTTCTTATAACAATAACTATAATTGAAGTCAAAAAAATACGAAATTCCATATTTAAAACCAAAATCAATAAAGTGCTTTGTGATTTGTATACTCTCGCACTGTGATATCTCTGTGTTTTTTTTTTTGTTTTCTCTGCATTGAGTTTTTTTTTTTTTTTATAAACACGGTATGTCTCCCTCTACATCTGCTCGCTCCAAGATATCAAGTGAAGAGAGTACTACACCGGTTAAAAAAAATTTACCATCGGGTATTCATACTGCTAAGACTAATAATTCTTCAAAGAAGACAAAAACAACACCCACTAAGAAAGTGCCTTTGACTGGAAGTCTACGAGATCTTGAGAGTAGTCTCATAAAAAAATTTAAAGATTTACTTAGTCAATTTGAGATCAAAATAAACGATGAAATTAACAAAGCTATAACTGCATAACTGCATTAGAAGACAGAGTACATGAGTGCGAAAGTGCAATCATTGAACTGAAAACTGACAACCTGAGAATAAGAGAGCAATTATCGGATTCACAACGCCAACGACGTCTCTGTGACGTAATAGTTCGTGGTATTCCACAAACTCCGAACGAAAATCCAATTGCTATTGCAAACAACATCGCACAATGGGACCTCATGTATGGAGAGCGTGCTCAAAATGCAAAATTGAAACTAACGGTTTCGTATGAAATTTTAACGTGGATTCAAAGTTGACATGATTGCTTATCAATATGTCAAGTTTTGAAGTTTTGGTAGACAGAAGGGTAATAGAAAATAAGCGATAAAAGTAGCAATTCGTGTAAATTCTAAAATCCATTGTGCAGTTGTAGGTCATTTGAAAATTTGAAAAAAATAAATTCGTGGTGAATACAAAAAAATAAAAAATATATTGGCATCAAATGAAGGTCAGTGGAAAATGAAAAAATATTTTTATCAAATTAGAACAACTAATTTCCCTTACATTTTAAAAAAATTGAAAAGTTACGTAGAAAATATTCAAAAAATCTTATTTCGGTTTTGCGCACCATGCTCTCACTTTTGATTTCTGTTTCATATAGAGGAATATTGATACTACTAGACCACATATTCAGTTTTAAAAGCATCGTGCGCAAAATAAAAAAAAAAATTTTAACATTTTCTACTTAACTTTTCAATTTTCTTAAAATGCAAATGAAATATGTTGATCTAATTTGATAAAAACATTTTTTTTATTTTTACTGACCTTCATTTGATGCCCATATATTTTTTATATTTTTGTATTCACCACGAATTTATTTTTTTCGAATTTTCAAATGACCAACAATTGCGCAAAGGATTTTAGAATTTACATGAATTGCTGCTTTTATCGCTTATTTTCTATTACATTTCTGTCTCCCAAAAACTTCAAAACTTGACATATTGATAAGCAATCATGTCAACTTTGAATCCACATTACAATTTTATTCGAAACCGTTAGTTTCAATTTTGCATTTTGAGCACGCTCTCCATACAAGAGGTCCCAGGGTGGCATCGCCGCAAAGCTACATCACACGCCCTCTCCCTATTTGGATGCATTTCGCCTGAAACCCAAAACATCAACAGCTGCACCTTCATCGAACTCAGTTCACCCTCTCTTGATTCGACTCTCTTCGCATGCTGAACAAAGAGAGCTTCTGTCTGCCTTTCATGCTAATAAAGGTCTATCTCTGTCACACCTGGAAGTAGATAATGCAACTAACTCATCTGGTCGGGTGTATATGAACGAAAGTTTGACACCTGAAAATAGCTCCCTTCTTCGACATGCCATTAGATTGCGCAAGGAAGGTATTGTGCATTCTGTGAAAACGAGGAATGGTTTTGTATTTGTCAAGAAATCTCCTGAAGACTCTGAAATCAAAATAGATTCAACTAAACAACTTTGAACTGACCTAGAGCAACTAACATCTGCATCCCACTTTCAACTCATCATCTGGCACCTCTTATCTGTATTTTATTTTATTATTATCTTCTCTTTCTTTCTTGTTTCTATTATTATTGTATTTTTTTTTTTCTGTATACTTTCATGCATCTTGTTTTTATTCATTTTTTATTTTATCTTAGAACTTTGAATACTTCTTATTTATGTAGCTATGTATGTATATGTTAGTAAATTATTAGATCTAAATTCTTAACGTTTGCATATTCTTTATTTTTCTAACACTGAATATTATTCTTATTTACATAATTTGTAAGTAAATACTTATTTATTTTAATTGTAAATGTTTGCATATTGCTGTAATTGATTTTTTTTGTCTTTCTCTTCTTTCTCCGTAGCTTATGGATATATATATATTTTTTTTTTGTATGCACTGGAAATTTATTTCTTGATTTGTGTTTGCTATGGATGGATTATGTGTGCGATCGGTTGTGAGGATTTTGTCTGCAGCGTATGATGGGTTCAAAGTCTGCCATATTAATGCGCGTAGTCTTAATTTAGCCAAAATTGATTTTATGAGATATGTGTTTGATTCTTCTGGGGTTGATATTGTTTGTGTTAGTGAAACTTGGTTTAAAACTGACATTTCTGATACGTTCTATAACATTCCAGGCTATAAGTTGATTCGAAACGACCGAATAACTGAAACAATAGGAGGAGGTGTTGCTTTTTATATAAATAAGTCATTAAATTGCAAAGTTATTGCAAAATCTGCTGTTAATGGAATTGAGTTTATTCTTTTTGAAGTATCAGATGGCAATGTGAAGTGTATCTTAGGTGTTGCATACAATCCGAACAGAAGCTGTTCCCCTGAACCCCTCTTCTCAGTTCTTCAAGAACTCACTCCCATTTATGAGCACATTATTTTGGTTGGAGATTTCAATGCAGATCTCCTGAAAGTTGATACAAGATCTAATCAGCTTCGTGACTTCATTTCTTCTTCTGGGCTGACTCTGATTAATAAATATCCTACCCGTTTCAGTCATAATACAAGGCCTGATCTTCTTGATTTGATTGTTGTTTCTGATCCGTATAATGTCCTTCTGAATGACCAACTTTCAATTGATGGAATTTTTGACCATGATATGCTATTTTGTACATACAATACTGAATTTTTGCGCACTGCTACCCCATCAAGTTTCGAATTCAGACATTTTAAGTCTATTGACAACAATGCACTTCAACTTGAAGCGGGTTTAATGGATCAGTTTTTACCGAACAGTAACGAAAAGATTGACAACTGCAGAAATTAATAAATGGTTTATTTAATGTTCACGTTCCCTTAAAGTCTGTGGCTGTGCGTAACATTTACTGTCCCTGGTTCACGGTTGAGGTCCAAAATGCGATACGGAAACGCAGAAAGTTTTATCATGAATGGAAACTTCATAGAACAATAATCCATTGGGAATTATACTGCCAAGCACGAAATCTGGCAACTTATCTGATCAGAAGAGCTAAACAAAAATTTTGCTTATCGAAACTATGCACAAGCCAAACGACGAAAAAACTATGGTCAAACTTACGTTCTATTGGGATAGGTAAAAGTATTGCTTCTAACAACACACCTGACCCAAATGAACTAAACAATACATTTGTGCTAAGTACAGTAACTGACACAAACTTTGTGCCTAGCAGTCTAAATGTATTTCAACCAAATGTACAATTTGAATTCGAAGTAGTTTCTGCAGGGATTGATGTTATTGACAGTATACGTAGTATTAAATCTGCCGCTGTAGAGGAGGATGGAATACCTATTTCTTTTATTAAAATGATTTTGCCACATATCGTAGGATCCCTAACACATGTGATTAATTTTTGTATTATGTCTTCTTGCTTTCCTGATAGCTGGAAAGTAGCCAAGGTTGTCCCTGTGGCCAAAACTGCTAATCCTAGGTCGTGCATGGATTTTCGACCAATTAGTATTCTGCCATGTCTTTCAAAGGTCTTTGAAAAAAATTCTTGCAAGGCAAATGAATGGTTATCTTGATCGGCATGGTCTTTTATCCTCTTATCAATCAGGTTTCAGAGTTAAACATAGTTGTGAAACAGCTATTGTTAAAGTTTTAGATGATATAAGATTGAATTTTGACTCGGAAAATGTAACCATTCTGTGTCTTCTTGATTTTTCAAAGGCCTTTGATAATGTGAACCATGAAATCTTATGCCAAAAGCTTAAGGCCTACTTTGGATTTAGTGATAGGGCATCTTGTCTTATACAAAACTATCTCAACAATCGAAAGCAAAAAGTTGTGGTTGGGAGTAAGGTCTCACAATATAAGAACATTGTAGCAGGGGTACCCTAAGGTTCAATTTTGGGTCCTCTTCTGTTCTGCATCTCTATAAATGATATCATCAAAGTTTGTTCAAATGTCCAACTTCATTTATATGCGGATGATGTGCAAATTTATCTTTCTAGACCAATCGGACTGATTGAAGATTTAGTGTGCCGAATTAATGATGACTTATCTGCCATTTTTGAATGGTGTATTTCAAATGGACTTTCTCTCAATCCAGCTAAATGTCAATCCATTATTATCTCAAAAAAAATATACGACCCCGGAACTATTCCAGAGATTTATCTTGGGGATATTCAGATTAAATTTGTTGAAAAAATTACAAGCCTTGGATTCAGAATCAATCGCTCCTTATCAGCTAGTGACCATATCAATTTTACTGTTGGGAAAATTTATGGGGGCCTACGCAAACTCTGGATGTGTTCCAGCTTTACACCTGTAAACACAAAACTAAGACTAATAAGAACGTTACTTTTGCCTTTTATTAGTTATGGATCAGTCGTTTATTGTAAACCTGACTCCCTATCATACCATAAACTTTTGGTTGCCTTTAATGATATGGTTAGATATGCATTTGGACTTCAGCGACATGAACACATATCACACCTTCATAAGAAAGTTCTTGGTTGTTCATTTCAGCAATTTTTAGACATTAAGTGCTGCATATTCATGCACAAAATTATTCATACAAGGACTCCATCTTACCTATATGAAAAACTGCAACACGCAAATTCTGCAAGAACTTTGAACCTTATCTCACCACAAGCAAGATTTTTGAACTCGTCGCGCTTATTTTTTGTTCACGCAACTCGACTTTGGAACACACTGCCTACAGTAATAAAACAGATAATCGGAGTAGCAAAATTTAAAAGTACAATAAATGAATATTTTTCTAACAGCAATGTGCATTGATTTTATTGTTTTAGCGGTATAAATATTTTTTGATAATTTCATTGTAACTTTTATCGTTCTGAAATAAATAAAATTTAGAAATAAGTTATTAAATGTCAAATTTTGTATTATTTCTAAACTATTATTATTCGATTGAATTTAACTTGTTTGCTATAATTATGTATTATTATAATTATTATCTTAGATGTAAAATGTACCTAACTATTTATTTTTAAATTCATATTTATCACAAAACTTAACCATTATAATAACCTCTGTATTTGTACTATAAAAGACATACTTGTCTTACTTGTACTTCCATAATTGTTAATAAACTTAAACTTAAACTTAAACTTAAGTTTACTGCTTATTATTAACATGAATCCATCCAGAATCCACAGTTTAAAACTTTAGAAATGGTTCCCGTATCAACTAATATGTCAAAAAGCAGAAACACGATCCACAATGTTTATCAGCTTCGCCTTATTAAGTGTCACTTTTTATTGATGTTGCTTGAGTTTATGCTTCTTACTTCTTTGGGCATGTGATAAAAGAAAATAAATTAGCTAACAACTATGAGGGATCTGTAGCTACGTTTACTAGAAATGGTTTAAAAAAAATTAAGAGATGTTCAGCGAAGTGATCAGTCTTCGGTTTTGGGTTTTGGATCGATTTTCCATTGTGAGTTTTATTGGATGCATTCCAAATGGTAAATATTCTGTAAATGAGCCCGTCATCAAACTTTTCAGGAATATTCTAGGTGAATCCTTTTGGAACTCAAAGATTCTTTTTCTAAATGCCTCAATTTTGTAAGTTTATCGTTAAGTATTGGAGCTATGAACAGTATACATATAATCTGCATTAGTTTAGTTTACCGAAGATATGTAAATAAAAATTGTTTAAAAAGTCAATGAATATCGGTCAATATGTTCCACAAAGAGTTCTCCATTACCTGGATTGTTAAAAATACGGATACATTTGTCCTGCAAAAATGTGGATTTATGTTCCTGTATCCTTGTATTTTAATATCCACGTTTATTTATAAATAATTATACCTAGGCAAAAGCAATTGTTCAATCAAATAGAATGATAACAAAAATAAATCATAGAATCCGGTGTGTTTACAATCCAAATACCATGATGGAGATAATCGGGTAGTAAGGAAATAAACAAAAGTGTTTTGAGAACACGGATTCTTATTTGCTTTGTAATAATTAAGCGGACTCCGCGTTTTCGAATGTTAAAAATACACGCACGGAATTGTAGGGTCTAGCTATGTCCTGGATAACCACTTTCTCAGGACCTATGTGGAGGAGCATAGCACAGTAGTTACACAAATATACACATAGAAAATGAAACAGAAATCAACATATAAACTCAAGGAAAACCTTATGAATGACTAGCTAAAAGTGGTTCAAAATTCAAATAAAAGCACAAGGATTAGTAATGCATACCAATATCCTGCTTCAAATTCAAATTGTGTTACTTTGCATTCAATTAAGATAGTTACAAACTAATTACATACCTACATAAATTGCAGCTCATTATTTTATTCTTTTGTTTCTCACTAAGAAAGGATAACAAAAAACTTCACGCGCATCTATCCTATCCCGAATTATTGTTCTTGTTTTTATTTGAATGCGATGAACTGTTTGGTTGCTAAATTAAAATTCATTCAAATCACAATCAAAGTCTCATTTGCATTTTGTTGTAGCTATATTCTGAAACTTTCTAGCTATGAGTATTTCAGCGCACTCACTATGTAAATGCTAATAGGGATGATCCTTTTCTACGAGATCCCAAAACAAAGTTGAAAGTCCTATTTAGTTATTCTAGGGGGAATGGTATATACTTCAAACAATGGAAGGTAAATTAAAACATTTAAAATATAACTAGAACCCGCTTATAATTGAATTAGTTGAAGCTAAGGGTTTGAAGTGGAAGCAATAAATCCACATTGCCGGATTTTTGTTTGAACAAAAATATTGTTCAGCATTCAGTGGAGATTATATTTCTAGATCCCACTTATTGTATTATTTTGACTCGTTTTGTATAGTGGTTTTGACAATCTAATTGGATTTCGAATTACATTTGTTCTAATTATGGTTATGCATTGCAAATACAAACATACATATGTATATCTTATTTAAGTGGATTTTTAGTTTTTCTAATTTATTGATTAATGGTTCAAAATAAAATGGAATTGTGAATTATTTATCAATATTTTGTAAAATTATTCATGGAGCGGTAAAAGCGATGCTTTCGTCCAAGTTTGTTTCTAAGCTTTGGGATATATTCAGAGTATCTGAAGATGAACATAGTTAATTAGTTTGTCATCTTAGTACTTATTTTATAATTAACGAATCATATACAGGTAAGGAGAAGGACCTTTGGAGATGGCCAGTGGCGGATTCAGATGGGGGGCTATAGGGGCTGAAGCCCCCTCCCCACGGTGGATTCCGAAGAGAGTTAGATAAACAAAAATAAGATTGTGGCTTTAAAATTCACATGTACGCAGTGTTTTTCCAAGCTCTGGATAAATTGAACGAATTGTTGGGGCTGAACAATATTGTACATTATGTAAGCTGTGTTGTTTATTCAAAGCTCAAAGAGAATTGGATGAAAAAAAGGAGGATGAGATAAAAAAATCAAATATATCTACTCAGGCTCTATTTATTCTTATCCCGTAAGGTATTAGACGAACAAAATTGAGGTTTTGGGCTAAAGCTTTACGAAGCGTCTTCGTAAACATGCAAGGGTATTTAATGAAAAATATAAGACTGATAGGGCTAAAAAACGCTCAGGAATCTTAAGGGCATTCATGGATCTTAAAACCGTTCAGAATCTGAAGACCGCTCCGGGATCTCAAGACCGCTCAGAATCTTAAGGCCGCTCAGGAATTCAAAGCCGTTCAGGGATCTCAAGACCGCTCAGGGATCTGAAGACCGTTTAGAATCTCAAGGCCACTCAGAATCTCAAGACCGTTCAGAATCTCAAGGCTGCTCAGGGATCTCAAGACCGTTCAGAAACTCAAGGCCACTCAGGATTTCACACCGTGGAGTGGAGTCGTTTTTACTGGTTCTGTTGTTGGTGTTTCGGCCTGAATTCTCTTTTTTTTTTGCTATGAATGAATTTTGAAAGCAATGGTGGTGGATTTTTTTCTTGATTTTTGTGAGTTACATATGCTATAGCCACTACAAACATACCCACCAAACAACCAAATGCAACATCGGCACTAAAAATTCAGTCATCATTTATGAAAAAAGACTATAACTTTTTTAAAGGTGGTTGTATCGGATTCATTTTGATTTTATAAGATTGGACATTACAAAATACCCTTAAATCATGTGTCATAAAGTTAAAACTTTTTTTAAAAAAGAATCAAAGAAATAAAAACACCCTTATTGACGTTACTTAACGTTTAAGAAACTTTTATTTAATTTAAAAATTTAAAAATTATAAAAAAGCTTCGTTTGCGAGATGCGCATTTCGGTCGGTGACCATCTTCGGTCGCTTTTTGTCCTGACTAAAATCTATGGCAAAATTACAAGCTTTTTTCTATTTTTCTATGGGTTCGAAAGAGAAGCTTATAGGTAAAAGAGGCTCGAGGTTATGGGGCCGTCTTCGTTGTTCATCAGGTTCTCGGTTCGGGATATGTATAAGCTCTCGTATGCGTCTAGTCTGTTGCTGTTGTTTACTTGTTTTAAGAGCTTTAAGTTCCCTGATGTGATAAGGTGGTCCTTTTCTATCACGTGTGCTGCTACAGCTGACTTGTTGGGCCGATTAAATTTTATATGAGCGATGTGCTCTTAATACCTTTGATGTATTCGCCTCTTCGTTTGTCCAATGTATTTGTTGTTGCATTGCGAGCAACTGATTTGGTAGATTCCAGGCTTTTCGTTCGTGTGTCATATGCTTATACTATACCAAGATAAATATTTTAGTTTGTTAATCTTTCATATCTCCCTCTTCGGCACTTTGAAAGTGACTTTTTTAAAAACCAAAGTAGGTCTTCAATCAACTTTTGAAAAAATGTAGTAGATTGTGAAATTCTGCGTCGACAACGATTTTCAAATTTTATTAATATTAATATTTTCTATCTGTTCTTAGCTTTGCAAATTTCCTTTCCCAAAAAGGCCTTTTTCCATCCCCTTCGTGCAAGGGGAGGGGTGGGAGAAAATCAATAATGTGGTCGTATGGTTTCAAGGGCATTGAATCCAATGACAGTTCTCGGGTCATCATCCGACCCCTATGGTTTTCGATTTATAAGCAACATTTCGGGATTTAAACTGGTAAGTGGCAACCATTATCTTTTCCTTCTAACAGTGTTGCCATCTTGGCACTTTGTCAAAAGTTAAAATGTCCTGTTTTTTGCTTTTTACTCTTAAATGATAAAGTTGTCAAAGATAAATGTATGCCTACTTTATATGTTATTATATGTATTATCTACAAAAAATATTATGAAATTTTTTTCATAAGAGTGATCAGTTAAAAGATGATATAAATACATCAAAAAGGTGAAAGTCAAAATATGGGTTTTTAACCTACAACTCGTAAGCAATAGGTTTTGTAAACATTTTTTGTATACAATTTGCAGATTATTGGGACCCTCTACAAGAGAACATTTTCATATTTTTTTTTTAAATTTATTATCTATTCTATACATCTATACATTTATATATCTATACATCTATACATATAAATAAAATTGGAGTGTCTATCGTTAATATTGAAATAATTTCAAGTTTCTGAGCTTAGGTGGTTGTTTAATTGCTAAAAAAAAATAACTGCATCATTTCAAAATTTTTTGTCTGTCTGTCTGTTTGTCCGCGGTAACCTTCAAAACGGCAGAATAGGTTATGACGGGACCTTTCATACATGTAGTGGACAACTTAGGGAGTAATCTAGGCTACTTTTAATTGCAAAAATGTTAACGGTTTCTTTGAAATATTAGAAAAACAATGAAATTAAAGGGAAATTGTGTCGAAACAAAAAAATTAATATATATATTAATATACTAGCTGGCCCACCCGGACTCCGCCCGGGTATATAAAATTACGAGAACAAATTAACAAAACAAAATTTTAATTATGTGTCCTCGATTAATCGAATTCCGGATAATCGAGACTCGACGGTATTTTTTTTTGTATTTTGTTATAATCAAATTTTGTGACTGATTGATTTTTTTCAAACTCAATAGATTTTTGTTTGCATAAAACAGGTAACCAGAGTGCGCTTCTGCACCTTTTTGGCAAAACGCAAGACCGAATTTAAGCAAACTTCACAAAAACAATCCCAATACCAAACACTACCTGAAAAAAATCATTCAAATAGTTCAAGCAGTACTTGAGTTATGGGTTATGGTGTGACAAAGGGAAACATGGATTCATTTTTATGTTTACTGTTTTTCTAATATTTCAAAGAAACCTTTACCATTTTTGCCCTATATTACTCCACTACATGCACGTTAAGTCTCGTCAGAATCGCTTTGAAGATTATTGTGTTCAAATAGACAGACAGATAAAATTTTTAAAAATGATGAACTTTTGTTTCTTAGCAAATAAACAACCACCTGAGCAACTTTCAATTATTTTCATATTGAAGACAAACACCCCAATTTAATTATTATGTTAATTAAAGCTGGCAGCGATTCAATCGTATTACTGCATTTTAAAAAGTCATTATTGTGGTCAAAGGGCCGGCCGTGGCATCGTTGTCTTGTTGGTGGCATGTAGTTAGTTTGCACAGGACGCCAACAAAATTTTGAGCAAAGCTTTCACCACCTCTAAGACTATATAATTATTATTGTTCTAATTTAATTGTCTGACACTTTTTAAATCGATTATTTCTACTTCTTTATAATCATTTCCTATATATCAATTTTTTGTTTCGACATAATTTTCCCTAAACTTCATTGCTTTTCTAATATTTTAAAGAAACCGTTAACATTTTTACAATTAAAAGTAGCCTTGATCACTCCCAGAGTTGTCCACTACATGTACGTAAAGTCCTATTATACCCTGTTCTGCTGTTTTGAAGGTTACCGCGGACAAACAGACAGACAGACAAAATTTTTTTAAATGATGCAGTTATGTTTCTTAGCATGTAAACAACCACCTAAGCTCAAAAACTTGAAATTATTTCAATATTAACGACAGACACTCCAATTTTATTTATATGTATAGATATATATAAATATTTTCAAGAATTGCTTGACCTATTTCAGGAAATCTTTGGTATTGGGAGTATTTTTGTCAAGTTTGGGTAAATTCGGTCTTGCGTTTTGCTATAAAAAGGTGCAGAAGCACATCCTGGGTACCTGTTAGTTTAAAAAATCAATTGAGTTTGAAAAGAAATCAATCAATCATGAAACTGAAAAAAAAAAATACAGTGGAGTGTCGATTATCCGGAGTTCGATTAATCGAGGACAGTGGCGTAGCGAGGGTTCGAGCCGTGGGGGGGGGGTGACTTTCATTAAAATGCCGACTTATTTTAGGAATTTGCCGACTTATTTTAAAAATTTGCCGACTGTATAGATTTAGCATTTTTCGGGTGAAACTCAAAATAAGGGAAAAGAAAAAAGGGATTTTTTCCGAGTGGAATGACATTCGGGCGAAACTCCTGATAGGGATGATTGATTTTAGCTTAAATCTTCACTTCGCCACATACACTTTTGAAATTTCGAAATGCGAGATTTTTCAATAAAACCGCCTTCAGCTGAGGTAAGAGATTTAAAAAACTTAGGAGCAATGATTTTCCATGAAACAATTTTAAAATCTTGGGAACTCTTATTTGGTAGAAAAATAAGATATCAATTATTTTTGGAATTATGTATTTATTTATAATACATAATTAGTAACAATGGAATAAATAAATTAATATTATTATTGCAACGATTAATCTAAATAAGAAATAATTTTTAACAACGAATTAAATTCATGAACATTTATATTATTATTGCAGCAATTTTTTGTTTAGGTATATAGGTATTAAACAATCTTTATAAAAAAATAAAAGTAACGCATAATTCTATCAGCATCAGCAGTTTAGTCATTTATTTTATAATAATAAAATACATTAATTTATTAATATTACAGCAGTTTATTTATTTAAAATAAACAATTTTAATAATATAGCTTATTATTTATAGTAAATTAATTTTAATAATAAAATTTATTAATTTATATTTATTATTACTTTTTTGTAGCAACTTAATAAGTTGAAATGAAAATTTAATATTTAAATTCAGCATTGTACTATCTAGATTTTAATTCGGCGGAGTTTTAATAAGGACCATTCTTCAACGACCTCATTAAGAATAATTTCGTCCACTTTATCTTTCGAAGAATAAAGCAGCATCAAATTATTCAAACGATCATCACCCATTGTCGTGCGCAAATAGTTTAAGACTAATTTTAATTTACTAAATGATCGTTCACAAGAAGCTGATGTCACAGGAGCAGTTAAAATGAAGCAAATGAGTTTGTGCGCTAAGGGAATTACCATTTTCAACTTGAACACAACTTTGGTAATGTCTTCGAAATTTATACAATTTGTGAATGATCAAGAAGAATTTGCAACTCAGAAAGCAAACACTCTGGATCTTCTTTAAAAAATAGGGGCTCCAATTTCATTATGGATTCCATTGATTCTATTGTGACATTGCCTCTGTCGACTGGAATTTCAAAAAAAGGTTCGAAAGATGAAAAATTATCTTTTAAATTATCGTTTATACACGTCGTAAAAACTTGCAAACCCTTTTCTAAATTCTTTTCGATAAAATGTTTGGAAATCGAAGTCGAAAGCTGTTTCTGGATTTTCATCGATTCTTCTTGGTACACGGCGTGTTCTATGATGTTTCAGAAAGTCATGCTCTGGATTTATTTTTAATTTTTTAGCGAATGAAGTTGAACTTTTTATGCATCGATTTGGTCGTCATCGTCATTCATTTGTTGAAATGATATTGATGTGCTTCGAATCAACAATACAGCATCAATGACATTCAACTCTTCAGCTTCTAAATTTTCTGTTAATTTTTTTACTTTCAACATGACGTTTTTACAAAAATATAACGAGCTTATAAAATCAAAATCCAAGATTTTTTTCAGCAGACCAGAAGCGGAGGTACGAGTATTATTATCAACCGAGCTTACATCGGTTTTTATTTTTTCGAAACCATGTACAATGCCTTCGAAAGATATCCAAACAGCCTTTACTGTCTCAGCTCTAGCTGTCCATCGAGTTTTTGACAAATTTTTCAGTTGCAATGAATTTTCAAAGCTTTTGAATTCCTCACGCATACCTACATTGAAAACGTTTTGTGCTGCCATAGAAGAAAATATATAATGCTTCCAAAACATTGAAAAACTCTTTAATCAACACACTTGAATTACATGCTGTTTCAACGAATATATTGATACGATGCGCTTGGCATGGAATGTAAGGGATTATCTTATCGCATTTTTCCGATAGTTTCTGCTGCGTACCGTTGTACTTTCCGGACATGATTTTGGCGAAGTCATAAGATTGAAAGCAATGTTTTTAATGGAAATTCCTACTGACTGAAGGGTCACTATAATTTTTTGGGCCAATTCTTCTCCCGTTTTTTTCGTTAGGACGACGTCCATTTTCAGAAGACGTTCAATAGGAATAAGTCTCTCGTTTGCTTTCACTACGTATCGAACATTAATAGCAAGTCGTCTTGATGTGATGAGTCTGGAGCTGTGTCAACCCTTACAGAAAAAATACCAGCTTTATTGATTTCATTTACAATGGCTTTTCGAGTTCTAGTTCCCAAGAGATCAATGAATTAGTCGGCATATTTGCGAAATTCGCAATCAGCAAAAATGCTCGTTTTATTAAATTTTTTTCTAACTAAGATTCGTTGATTTGCCGACTCTTGAATTAGTCGGCATATTTGCGAAATTCGCAATCTGCAAAAATGCTCGTTTTTTTAGATTTTTTTCAAATTAAGCTTCGTTGATTTGCCGACTCTTGAATTAGTCGGCATATTTGCGAAATTCGCAATCGGCAAAAATGCTCGTTTTATTATTTTTTTTCAAATTAAGCTTCGTTGATTTGCCGACTCTTGAATTATTCGGCATATTTGTGAAATTCGCAATCTGCAAAAATGCTCGTTTTATTCATTTTTTTTTTTCAAATTAAGCTTCGTTGATTTGCCGACTCTTGAATTAGTTGGCATATTTGCGAGATTCGCAATCGGCAAAAATGCTCGTTTTATAAATTTTTTTTTCAAATTAAGCTTCGTTGGTTTGCTGACTCTTGAAATCCGCAATCAGTAAAAATGCTCGTTTTTTTATATTTTTTTCCAATTAAGATTCGTTGATTTGCCGACTCTTGAATTTGTCGGCATATTTGCGAAATCCGCAATCAGTAAAAATGCTCGTTTTATAATTTTTTTTTTAAATGAAGCTTCGTTGATATGCCAACTTTTGAATTAGTCGGCAAATTTCCGACATCCGCAATCGGCAAAAATGCTTAGGCTCGTTTTATTCATAATTTTTTGCAAATGAAGCTTCGTTGATTTGCCGACTCTTTAATTATTCGGCATATTTCCAAAATCTGCAATCGGCAAAAATCTCGATTTGCATAGGTACATTTAAAAGTTTAAAAACCTAAATATAATGAAAATACAAACTTACTTTTTTCTTAACTTTTTCCGAAAAATATTGTAAAATTTCTGGTTTTATTATTTTTTTTTTTTTATTGCTTGAATTTTTAAATCTAGCTTCCTGAATTTGCCGACTCTTGAAAAGCGTGGGGGGGTGGTCCACCCCCCCACACCCCCCTCTCGCTACGCCCCTGATCGAGGAATCATAATTAAAATTTTGTTTTGTTTATTTGTTCTCGAAATTTTTGTCTACCCGGGCGGAGCCAGGGCGGGCCAGCTAGTTTAAAATATAAATCTATTTGAAAAATTAGTCAAAATTAAAAAATACCGATTTTTTCGTCTTTTCTCTTAAACAGCGAAGTGTCGAAAAATAATTTAAACTCATTGCATAGTTAATCATATTTCCAGTAAGCAGTATCTTTGTACCTTTTCTTGATACCAGTGCTCAGATACGAGATACACTCCTCGTCAACTGAATACGCACAAACATTTTTGAATATATTTTATCCATTTTTTCCAAACAGTGATGGTTATTATGCCATCTGTTGATGGTAAAAATTTTCGTAACATATAAATAACAGAATTTCAAAGTTTTATCCAAAAACAACCGTGAGTTTTTCCTTCAACCACTTCCAAAGTGTAACTTATGCAAAGTAGAAGTTTTTTTTTGAGTCAACTGAATAGGTACAAAAATTAAAATTGGTATTGGAATGAAATGAAACAAGTTTTTGTTTAAGTTTAGTAGTGGGTACTTCCACCTTTATTTTTAATTACTTCGTAAATTCGATCCGGCATGGAATCGTTTAGCTTTTTAATGTAATTTAACGAAATTTCGCTCCACGCTAATTTGATTGCAGAAATTAAGGTTTCTTTGTCTTCGAACTGACGACCACCCTCATAAACTTTGCGTACTAACCATCCCCAGACATTTTCTATGATGTTTAGATCAGGTGAGTACGGCGGCCATTGAAGCAACTGCACTTGTTGCTCCTCTATCCATGTTTTTATTATGCGCGCTGAGTGAATAGGCGCATTATCATGTTGGTTGGTCCAGTTTATGGGTCCAAAGATGTTAGAAAATTTAGGAAAATTTCTTTCCAAAATTACTTTATACCCAGCTTCTGTCATTCTTGATGTTACAACCTCGAGCTCAACTGTTCCATAATAACTGACTGCTCCCCATATCATGACACCTCCTTCACGACTATGATGGCGCTTTAAAAATCTTTTTTCTATTCTTAAGTCGTGAAAATAGAAGTTGAACCCATCAGGGCCATCGAAATTAAACTTTTTTTCATCTGAAAAAAAAAACACGTGCTACCATTCTTTTTTCCAACTCATGTGAAGTCTTGAAAAATCTAATCGCAACATTTTCCGTCTCTCGCCAAGTGGTGGTTTTTTCTTAAGTTTCATTCGTTTAAGATGGCTTGAGTTGTTGATTACTCTTAATACTGTTGAGCAACTTGCGTTTACGCCGACTTTTTGTTTTATTTTTGCCACAGAATCAGAAGAATTTGATGCATATCTTAAAATTCTTCGTCTCTCAGCTGCTGTTGTTGCTGTTTTCTTACCTCCCTTCATGTTTTTGCCGTATGCATCTTTATTTTTCAAGTAAGAATAAACTACATTAAAACTTCGGCCAACTTTATCAGCTATTGCACGTCCAGTTAGGCCTTGGTCTCTAAGTAAATCGATTTTAGCTTTTTCAACACTGTTAAGACACGTAGATCTACCCATTTTTCTTAAAATTTGAAATCAAGAATTAAAGTTTACTGAAAACACTAAAATCGTTAATTTAAACTGTCAAGCACTCCAAAAAACTTATAAACAACGAAGAAAATGGCGTTGTACCTATTCAGTTGACTAAAAAAAAAAACTCCTACTTTGCATATAAAACACTTTGCAAGTGGTTGAAGAAAAACTCACGGTTGTTTTTGGATAATTCTTTCGGAATTATCTGCTTAACATCTTAAGGGAATAGTTAGCATCAACAGATGGCATAATAACCATCACTGTTTGGGAAAAATGGATAAAGTATATTAAAAAATGTTTGTGCGTATTCAGTTGACGAGGAGTGTATATTGCTGTTTTAAAAATCTTCAAATTTCGAAAACAAGTTTTTAGTGTATACGTATGCCTGTATTTTCGAAATTTGAACATTTATAAAACAGGAATATCTCATAACTGAGCACTAGTATCATATCAAGATATAATAATTCTTCTTGTTGGAAATATGAAAATGATCTATACAATGAGTATAAATTATTTTTCGACAACTTCGCCATTTAAGAGAAAAGACGAAAAAACCGATATTTTTGACTTTTGACCAATTTTAGAAATATTTTAAATTATCAATTTAAAAAAAATATAAATCGTTTTCTTGTAGAAGGTTATATAATCTGCAAATTGTACCTATACAAAAATTTTTGACAAATTTTATTGTTTAAGAGTTTTAGGCGAAAAACCCATATTTTGAACCTTTCACCTTTTTTAAAGTTCTAATATCTTCTAACTGATCACTCCAATGAAAAAAAATTGCAATATTTTTTGTAGATAATATAATCATATAAAGTAGGCATAAATTTATCTTTGACAAGGCCTTCATTTAAAAGTAAAAAGAAAAAAAAAACGATTTTTTTAACTTTTGACGAAGTTTTTAAAATAGTGAAATCTTAAGAAACATCACTCACAAAAAAAAATTTTTATGTTTTGCTGTAGAAAATAACATCAAAACAAAAACATAAATGTTAAAAAAGAGCCAAGTTCTTATATGTACAAGAAACCTGCGCGTAAGGTCAGCCAAAAAAAGTAATGAGATCTAAAATAAATATGCCAAGTTTTAAGTTCATGAAGCTTAATATCAAATATCCTAAGTAGAGAAATATCAAAACAATTCCAAATTATGACAGAAATTTGGTATTCAATGATTACTGATTAAAATATGATGGTTTCACTGGTCAAGTTTTCATACATTTTAAAATTGTGATAAAGTAAGTAAATAAGAGAAAACTTGCCAAGTAAATCCACCAAATTTCAATCAGTAATCATTCAATACCAAATTTCTGTCATGATTTGGAATTGTTTTGACATTTCTCTACTTAGGATATTTGATATTAAGCTTCATGAACTTAAAACTTGGCATATATTTTAGATCTCATTACTTTTTTTGGCTGACCTTACGCGCAGGTCTCTTGCACATATAAGAACTTGGCTCTTTTTTAACATTTATGTTTTTGTTGTGATTTCACTCCTTTTTGCAAAGATTAACTTAACCGGGTGAAAATCAAGCCTTACCGCTCTTCAAAGTTTCATAATACTACGACAACCGAAAGCGCTCCATATAAATAATAGCAATTCTGATTAAGTGGGTGGATGGCGCGCCCCCAAATGTAAAATTCCTATTTTTCAATTTATTTCATTCGAAGTACTTCAAGACCTACCGACCTACCAATTTTCAAAGTCTACAACAATCAGAAGTGCTTCATATAATTTATAAGAATTTTTAATAATGTGGGTGGATGCCACGCCCCCTGAATGGAAAATTCCAATTTTTAAATTATTTTCTTTCTAATTACTTCAAACCCAACCAACTTACCAATTTTCATCGTTCTACAACAATCGGAAGTGCTCCATATAATTTATACGGATTTTTAGGCATGTGGGTGGATGCCACGCCCCCTGAATGGAAAATTCATATTTTTCAATTTTTTTCTTTCTAAGTTCTTCAAGCCCTACCGACCTTCCAATTTTTATCGTTCTTCAAGAATCGGAAGTGCTCCATATAATTTATAAGAAAGTTTAAGAATGTGGGTGGATGCCACGCCCCTTAAATGAAAAATTCCAATCTTTCAATTTTTTACTTTCTAAGTACTCTAAGCCCTACCGACCTATAAATGTTTCTCGTTCTACAACAATCGGAAGTGCTCCATATAATTTATAAGTAATTTTAAGAATGTGGGTGGATGCCACACCCCCTGAATGGAAAATATCAATTTTTCAATTTTTTTCTTTCTTCGTACTTTAAGTCCTACCAACCTACCAATTTTCCATATAATTTATAAGAATTTTTAACAAAGTGGGTGGGTGCCACGCCCCCTGAATAGAAAATTGCAGATTTTCGATTTTTTCCTTTGTATCATTACAAGGTCTACCGTTGTGCGAAATTTCAAGTTTCTACGATGTCTGGAAGTGCTCCATAATATTTTGATGATCTGTCAGTGAGTCAGTCAGACAGTTACGGTTTTTGCGATTTTTGAAGTCCTATATCTCGGGAATTACTAATGCTAAAGAGTTGAAATTTGGTGAGCCATCTGCATTTGATCAGCTCAGCAAATACTGCGAATTTGAAGTTTCTGACTTTATTGGTACTCAAGTTAGAGGGGGGTTGAAAATTGCCTGAGTTTGTTCCTGTAAAAAAGGTGTAGTGCCGCGAACTTGGCTGGGCACTACCGTGCCCTTTGATAGTGTACAAACTTTGGATGAAGTTGTTTTCGATAGCAATCACCGTTTATTATGTTACCGTCTAAAAATAGACATTTTGGTCAAAATACGATTTTTGAAATAGTGATATCTCCTAAGCGACCAGTCGGAGGAAAAAAAACGCGCCTCCAGTAGGCGCGTGGTTAAATGAGACACGAGTGGGCGCGTGGTCTACAACTGTAGACCATTTTATTTTGCCAAATAAAGTATTTGACAATGCGTTTTTAGTATCCAAATTAAGATCAGAAGAATATATTGTTTTTCCTATTCGTCACTTTAAATTAAACATTTATTGATACACTGAAAAAAAAAATCGTTAACAAAAATAACTCACTTTCTTAAGATTTCTTGTATTATTTTTTTATAAAAAAAAAAAAAAATATTCTTAAGTAGTAAATAATAAAAAATAACATTGTTTACATTACAAAAATAACAAAACTTACTGGTTGGTTATTAAAAAGGAACATTACTCCACAAACAAAAAAGTTATAAGACTTCACAAATTCATTTTTTTGGTGATCAAATTTTTTGTTCTTTCACAAAAAAAAACAAACGAAAGAGTTAAGTTAATATAAAAATAAATAAATTCGTAGGTTAAAAAACAATAAAAAAAAAATAATTTAAAAATCAAAATCTGTGCAAAGACTTTTTAAGTGGTCCCTACACGCAAATTTCCCTTATCTTGCGCACCTAACCCTAGATGACTTATTTTTGCTTCGTGGACAGATTGCACAACGTCCAACGTAGCTTCCCGATGTGGCAGAGATTGGGGCGCATTACCCTTGGCAGCTGCTGAATTCTTGACTTTACTTCAATTTGAGGCCGGATCAGTTCCCAGGCAAACCGTTCTATAAGATTGCTACGTTTTATAACCTTTTCAGAATTGTTTGCCTTATATACATAAAGTGCATTTATACCAGAAATATTGAGTAGATCATAGAATATAACCATTGGCCATCGGCGAGTATTCCTTGAAACATCATAGTTTTGGCATAGTTGGTCAACCATATCCACACCAATTTTTGTATGATTATAATCTGTTATAATCTCTGGTTTCTTTTGATTTCCAGTATCTGCGTTGATTGCATCATCGTGGTGCATTAAAGACAACAATACTACTGATCTGTTCTTCTTTTGGCAGTAGGATAGTGCAGCTTTCTTGAAATCCAAAAATTGACGAGTATTGTTCTCTATTCTTCTTAGGTAAAAATTCTGAAGGAACTTCACGTCTATTTTTGCGAATTGTTCCAGTGTATGTTAGTTTTTTATTCTTCAGCTTGTTGACAAGTGAAAGGCAGGTGAACCAGTTGTCTCCTGTTATATTCCTTTTAGTTCCTTCAACTGGTTCTACCATTCTCAGAGTAAAATCTTCGCCATTGTTTTTGAATTTGTATGGTCCGTCAGGTTGAGTGCCAACATATGGCTCAAGATTTAAAGGGTAGAAAGTTTTTGCATCAACCAAAGCAAACGTTTTAATACCATATTTTGCTGGCTTGCTAGGTATGTACTGTTTAAACCCACATCGGGCTCTAAAAGCTAGCAATTGTTCTTCAACTGTTATATACTCAATCGGAATAAATTTATTTTGAAAGTTATTCAAAAAATTTTCGAACAGTTCCCTTATTGGCGCTAATTTTTCGATTTCTCTTCTTTCAGATCTTGTTCGATAGTCGTCAAAACGCAAACTCCACAAAAGGAAACGAAATCTCTTTTCGCTCATTGCGAGATAACAAGCTTCGATTCCGTTTCCTCTTGCATTATTCCATATTTTGTGTGTTTTTTTCTGGAACATTTAAATGTTCCAATCAAATAGAGAATTCCAATGACTGCACGAATGTCCGTTTCATTCGTATTTCTTGCGTCCCGATATCTCTGGTATTCATTCCTGTTTTTTTTTTCTTAAAAAAACATGTTAGTACAGCTTGTAATGATTCTGATAACGCTATCATTTATGAATAACCTGAGATTCAAGAGTTTTCTTATATTTTCCTATCTTACTCTTGTCTGAAGATTGGGTCTGGTTTTTTTCCATTTCGTTGTCTTGTTCTTTCCAAGAAAATATATTTCACTTAACCCTTCTTGCAGGGAGCTATCTTCGTCTGCTTCAGACCACTCCTGCTCAGACTGAGTGTTGTGTTCGATTTGATCAACATTTTAACTCATACTTACGTCGCCTTCATTTTCTTTTTCTTCTTCATCATCATCGAATGGACTTTCCTCGCCGCTTGAAAGGTCTTCGTGCCAAAAATTGCTTGCTGCGCTAGTTGAAGCCATATTCTATATATTTAATCATCACTTATAAAATAAAAAAAGCTAAAAATGTATCATTCCTCACTTACAATTGACAAAAAAAATAATACAATAATTTTGCAAACACCAGTAGGCGCGTGGTCTACGATCGTAGACCAACCAACTTTCAACCACTATGGACCTTACGTCTGTCCTTCACAAGAACAATAAGCAGACTGAGCAGGTAGAACAATCAATTATCTACAGCTGTTGTGAAAGATGGTGCAGACAAACATTTTTTTTCTGAGAGTGGCAGCATTTTAAAAAATGGTGGTCTACGATCGTAGACCACGCACCTACTGGAGGGTTAACTTTTTTATAGAAAATTTCATGATCTACTTCTACAAGGTCTGCAAGAAGCACTTTTTAATAGGATTTGCCGTTTAAAAGTTATGAGCGAAAAAACAATTTTTTTGAAATTTTACATTGAATAACTTCTAACACGCACGAGATTTATCAATGGACTTTTGGGTGTACTCCTTATGCCAAAAAAAATATTATTGCATTTAAGAACCTTCACTCGAATTTTTCCCGCAACGAAAGTTTACATTTTGCCGGGTCTATTAAAGGCCACCTTTGGATGGGAAACCATTTTTTTCAAATCATTTTTTTTATGTTTTATATTAACATGTGTCTATACAATTTTCAAAACTCTAATTCTAATTTAAGATACTTAAACATAAAAGCAAGTACAAAATTATGTACGTGCGATCCAGTCGTGCATTTTATTTAACTTCCCATTGGAAGTTATTGTAATTGGTTGGATTTTTCAAATAGAATTTTTTGGCACGAGTACGATAACTCAGGCGCCAAGAAATAATAACAGTTTTTTGTAGAAATGTTTAATACAAGCATTTTTTACTACAGGAGGTCTATCTCACCCCGTTTGAGTGCGAGGGGCGATTTCATAAAAACAGTACCAAAAATGTAAAAAAAATATTGAAAAATAACGGTAATACTTACAACAAAGTATTATATCTTTATTTAAAGCCATTACTCTGTTCTATTAGCCAGTTTTTGAATAAATTGAAATCTATGCATGGTTTTTGAAAAAATGGATTTTAAACTCAAAATTTGCGAGAAAAAAGCATAAAAAAAGGTTTAAAGTGTAATTTCTCATGACTGTTAAATTAAATATAATTTTTTTTTTCTCTGAAATTCGTTGCTCTAATTAATTCTTAATCAAAAACTGAAAACTAGATGATTCTATGTCTTCTAGTTTTTGAAAAAATCGATAATTACTATAGCTACTTTTGTATGGGATATTTGTTTTTTGCTTGCTTACGTATTACGGCTGGCGTATAAACAGTGAGGTATGTATGGGGGGGCATGTTGCCCCCCTGCAACCCCCCTGCTTGGGCACATTATAGGATTTGGGGTAGGTGCGAGGTTGGGTGTATGCAAAATTTCTATGCATTTAAAGAATCTGGATTAAGGAAACATATCGATACCTTCCCGTAAGAATGTATTAAGCGACATTTGAAAAATTTTAAATTAAATTTTTAAAATACCTCTTATTCAATTACTTTTTTGGGTATTTTGCTGTAATAAACTGATTTTTAGAGGCATTTTGAGTTGAAAATCCAGTTCCAATTTTTTTTATTTTCTTAAATACATAAATAAATAACTGGACCAGAGGTCTTTTTCGATGCCTTTAAAATTTTTGAAATGTCGCTTAATACATTCTTACGGGAAGGTATCGATATACAAAGCAGTTGTAATGTTCAAAGTATGCATACCCACTTAGATCATTAAAAAACGAGCAAACATCCGAGTTTTGTACGGTAGTAGTTCTAGTAATTCTCAATTTTCTCAAAAACTAGAAGACATAGAATCATCTAGTTTTCAGTTTTTGATTAAGAATTAATTAGAGCAACGAATTTCAGAAGAAAAAAGTGATATATAATCTAACAGTTATGATAAGCTTATTTTGACACTTGCCAGACACCTGCATGGGGACCCAATGCCAGCCAGACACGTTTAAAGGTGTCAAAAAAGTCGTCAAATTTACGTTATAGTATCAGAGCTGAATTTTATATATGTTCTTTGGGCAACTGTTTTAAGATATTTCCCAAGCTGCCAGACACCTACATGGGGACCCAATGCCTGCCAGACACCTTTTAAGGTGTCAAAAAATCATTAAATCGCGTTATAGTATCAAAGCTAATTTTTATATTTTTTTCTATAGACAACTGTTTTAAGATATTTCCCTGCCAAACACCTGCAAAAGTGGAACCTAATATCAGCTAGACAGATACAAATTTAAAAGTATCCAAGATATTCCCCAAGCTACCAGACACCTACACCTATAAAAGTGTTCAAATAATCATGTTTCATACGGTTCAGTATCAAAGCTATTTTGATCTAACGAACAAAAATATGTTCCTTGGATAATATTATTCAACAATACATATTTTTAGCCAAGAGTGCGGATGTTATCCTTAGGTTCCAAAGCTTCACTGGTGCTTAAATATACCTACCCATTAACATTTTCTGAGCATTTATTAAAAAAAAATATTTTCTTCTGCTACGACTAACTTGTTACCTAGTGTTCAAGCGAGTTTTTTCACTACTCGTCATTCTTAAATAAATGAATTTTAATTTTATCCGCCCATCACTAGGATGTGTAGTCAGAATAAATTTATTAACTTTTCATGAACACTGCCTCCTCGCGCCTTTTTTTCTATAAAGCTTTGTAAGCTTTTATAAATAATATGTATAGTAAAGTCTTAGAGATATAGCAATTTAACTTTGTTCCTTCTTCTTTATTCATCCATCCAACGAAAAGGTTGTATTCTTATTAATTGTAAAACATAAAATTTAAGTAAGATTAAATATACGAAACAAATTTTGAATTATAACTTAACTAAAAAAAAGAACGTTTTTTAATTTAAACAAACGGAAAGAAAAGAAAGGGATCTTGGTGTCAAAACCTAGCAACAAATAAAGAAATTATTTTGAAAATGCCCAAATTAGTAAATTAAAATAGCCAAATGGGAAATTAAACCCAAAATAGGAAAAATTGCCAAAAACCACTGCAATATTAGGAAATATCGAAATATATAGGTATACCGAACCTCGAGACCACCCCAAATCCTAAAGTGAGCCCAAGCCCCGTGGGTGCTTTTAAAAATGTTTGCAATCGCCCCGATCACATTTGGGCAATATTTCCTTATATTGCAGTGGTTTTTGGCAATTTTTCCTATTTTGGGTTTAATTTCCCATTTGGCTATTTTAATTTACTAATTTGGGCATTTTCAAAGTAATTTCCTTATTTGTTGCTAGGTAACAAGTTAGTCGTAGCAGAAGAAAATATTTTTTTTTAATAAATGCTCAAAAAATGTTAATGGGTAGGTATATTTAAGCACCAGTGAAGCTTTGGAACCTAAGGAAAACATCCGCACTCTTGGCTAAAAATATGTATTGTTGAATAATATTATATAAGGAACATATTTTTGTTCGTTAGATCAAAATAGTTTTGATACTGAACCGTATGAAACACGATTATTTGAACACTTTTATAGGTGTAGGCGTCTGGTAGCTTGGGGAATATCTTGGATACTTTTAAATTTGTATCTGTCTAGCTGATATTAGGTTCCACTTTTGCAGGTGTTTGGCAGGGAAATATCTTAAAACAGTTGTCTATAGAAAAAAATATAAAAATTAGCTTTGATACTATAACGCGATTTAATGATTTTTTGACACCTTAAAAGGTGTCTGGCAGGCATTGGGTCCCCATGTAGGTGTCTGGCAGCTTGGGAAATATCTTAAAACAGTTGCCCAAAGAACATATATAAAATTCAGCTCTGATACTATAACGTAAATTTGACGACTTTTTTGACACCTTTAAACGTGTCTGGCTGGCATTGGGTCCCCATGCAGGTGTCTGGCAAGTGCCAAAATAAGCTTATCATAACTTTCTTTGAAACATATAAAAAAATCAGCTCTGATAAAATAACGTAATTTTCCATCATTTTATGCACTTTTAGCACTCAATACCTCCGAAACGCACCCGGGTTCAAGGTTCGTAGTATCCATTCGTTAATACCTACCATAGGATTAATTCACAGGCAAAAATTCAGCTATGATAAAATGACGTATGTCTGGCGGCCCTGGGATCTTGGTCTATAAGAATTAATTAGAGTAATGTATTTCAGAAAAAAAATGATAAATAATTTTACAGTTTTGAGAAATTACACTTTAAACCTTTTTTTATGCTTTTTTTGAGTTTAAAATTCATTTTTTCAAAAACCATGCATAGACTTCAATTTATTCAAAAACTGGCTACTAGAACAGAGTATTGGCTTTTAATAAAGATATAAAACTTTGTTGTAAGTATTACCGTTATTTTTTAATATTTGTTGTACATTTTTGGTACTGTTTTTATGAAATTACCCCTCCCCCCAAACGGGGTGAGATAGACCCCCCCTCCCATAGTAAAAAATTCTTGTATTTAACTATTCTACAAAAAACGGTTATAATTTCTTGGCGCCTGAGTTATCGTACTCTCCCCAATTTTTTGTACATATCTACACTCTTCGAGCTCCCTTGAATTGGAACCCATAATTTTTAGAGGTATGTATGTTAATCTGTTGTTGAAAACATTTTTTCGGCCCGAATATCTTGAAAACAAGCAATGCTATTTGGTTCGGGAGAGTTGTATTTTACAAGTAGGTAGTCCAAAACCAGGTCCGGCCCGAGCTAAACTAGCACCCTGCGCAAGCTTCATCATTAACGTCCCTCAATTGCTGTTATTTGTGAAAGAAGCCATTTTCTCACTACCCAAGGGATAGAATTTGATATATGTTTTTTAACGAAGTATCCCCAAGAGGCGAACGAGGTGAGTTTTACCTTTGAACCGACGCGACGATATGATAAATATCTCTCCTTAAATTCAGCATATATATTTATATCAATATTGGTGTGAGCTATTTAGTAGGGTCGCTTAGCAAGAAAATCTGTTTTTGCCGGACAAAAGCACCAAATTTTTTTTAGGTACTACTTAGGTCCATAGCTTGAGATTTAGGGTAGGACCCATCTCGGCGGTCAGCCATCTTGGATTTTATAGCCGCCATTTTGAAATTAAGGTATATTGTTATTATCTCGGCTTCGAAATCACTTAGGACCGCAAACTTGGTGTCTAGGTATACATTTTTGGGGTCAAGGAATACAACCACATAATTTTCAAATGTTAAAGTTTGCAAATATACGCAGGGGGCATGGGGGTCATGACCCTCTTGCTCCAAAAAATCAAATATAATATTTAGGGTCAGATAATACATATACCTGCACAAGTTTAACATGTATCTGACTAGATTTATTCAAGGAGGGGAATAGGGGTCATGAAACCCCCAACCTCAGAGCCCAAAAAAAGTACAAATAAAAAACAATCTACATTTAGTCCAAAAAGATAGACAAGAAATAATCCTATTGTTAATTTTTTGGCATGTTTGCATAAACTCTACAGCTTCATGGAAATTACTAAAACAAGAAGAACACTCTGTCCATGTATATTATACTACTTAGTGTTTGTAAGTAAACCTTTATATGTTTGGAGTCAGGCAATACAACTTAACAATTTTTATGGGAGGTATTATATAAATATATATTTCTATTAGTAAGGTTGTATAAATATATATTAATTACAAACTATCCAATTATTATATCAAGTGACAAAAACATTAACTTCTAAGATATAAGGTTGAAAATGAAATAAGATATACTTATGTACACATACATATTAATATATAAAATTTAAATATAAGAGAAATCACATATGAAAGATGTTGAATTGCATTTATCTATTATACATTTAAAAAGGTAATTACAATTCCAACGAGCAGCTTTGCGAGCATATCTACCAGTGTATCCTTTTTGACTATATTACAATTACATTTCACCAATTCAGTACATGCCTTTGAAGCTATAGGTAATGAGTTCTATACAGGAACTCATGATCCACGTTCTTCTTTCTGTGACCAGCCCCAGCCTTCCGGACTTGGAGTGCACTGTTGAATGTGTTCACAGGTACACCATACTCCTGCCTGATATACAGGCCGCTTTGAGTGTTGAAGTAGTGAATCTTTTGTTGGTGGAAGTTTCTCCATTGTCTTATTCTTCTGACAAAACAGCTCCTTCCTGACATCATTCACACTATCCGAATTACTGTATTTATCATATAATATTGCCGTGAAGCGGTCTAGCCTTTTAAAATGTTCACTATCACCATCAAGCTCTGTGTAATGCTATGCATGTTAAGATATGTGTCACCTCAGGATAACAATTCCATGCCACCCACGCAGATTTCTTGCCTCATCAGAAAAATGGAGATGTTGTATCGCAACCCGTAAAACTGTGAAATACGAGGATTTTTCTACGCCCAGTTTCTCGTTAATATGTAGCATTGATGTCTAGATAATTAAATGATCTGCCCGTACCAAAGGCCAACAGAAATCTTCAACTCTGTACACAAGGTCATCAAGTGATGGAACTTGCCAATGAGGATTACCACTACATCCATATCAACAGTACGAACCATACACCTTCTACAACCATTCTTCATTATTTTCGAAAAGAGTCAGACGCAAAGAATTTATTATCGTGTAATAGGGGACTTAAAAAAATCTTGCGTAAATGGTCGTATTTAGACAACTAACCAAAACATATTGCTTAAAACAGCTGACAGAGAAATTAATTTTTTAAATTTATATATGATATTTTAAGATTTTTTCCATTTCTGTTTTCATGTTGAATGGAGTCCAAGATGATGAAAATCTGCATTTTGTATTTGCATTTAACTTATTCATTTTCCTTTCAGAAAAACTCGATACGACAAAACATACATTCTTCGCGAATAATATTACCATGGTCTCATAAAAGGTAACATTACGGTTTTGAAATAATTTCGTACGTCGCGTCAGTTTTTGCACTTCTGTGTGTTTTTTTGTAGTTCTTATCCCAAAAAATAGTTCGTATGAAGCTTAAGAGCTTACCAATGCAAGCATTCCAAAAAATTAACAAAAGGATTTATGAAGATTGTTTCTTTATTTATACTTTTTCTTGGGCTCTGAGCGGGGGGAGGGTATCATGAACCCCAATCCGCCTCCTTGAATATAGTCAGATACATTTCAAACTTCTGTATATGTATATATTATCTGACCCTTAATAGTATATTTGATTGACTTGGTGCAAGGGGGTCATGACCCCCATGCGCCCTGCGTATATTTGCAAACTTTAACATTTGAAAATTATGTGGTTGTATTCCCTGACCCCAAAAATGTATACCTAGACACCAATTTTGAGGTCCTAAGTGATTTAGAAGCCGAGATATTAATAATATACCTACATTTCAAAATGGCGGCTATAAAATCCAAGATGGCTGACCGCCGAGATGGGTCCTACCCTAAATCTCAAGCTATGGACCTAAGTAGTACCTAAAAAAAATTTGGTGCTTTTGTCCGGCAAAAACACATCATCTCGAAATTTGACGCTAAGCGACCCCACTAATAAAAAAGAACTGAAAATTAAAGAAGCAGTCAGGTATTTTTTGTGGCTTTTTTTTGATACTTGCTCAAAGCGCCCATTGGGGTCAGCGCCCTGCGCATTTGCACCACTTGCACGTATAGCTTGTCCAGCCCTGTCCAAAATTGATAAAGATTAGTACAAAAACTAATGAATGTTTTTTTTTAAGCTGCAAACAATTATTAAACAATGTTTGCAATATTTTAATAACAATATAACATTGGGCTTCTAGCTTCGAAGGGCACCAATGGGAAGCTTACCAGTGTGCGTTGCACCCAGCCTCTTTTTTTTAGTTTTATATTTGCGTGCTTCGCTTCAGTATAGTTTATATCTGGGTATGTAACAATGTAAAGCATTTCACGTAAGTTGTGAAAATTATAAATGTACATGCGTTTCCGTTCTTAATTATAGAATGTTCCAAAAATCGATTTATTCTTCCTTCGTGACAAGTATGCCAGTAAAAAATACATAAAGGCACCAACTTAATTCAGTACAACAACAAAAATACCTCCTTCGCGTCACTAACTCGAAAATTTTCGTATAGATAAACACATTTTATAGCAAATGTTGCAAATTATACAACGATTAAAATTAAATTACATAAAATCAAACACTATATATACCCTCGAGGTATTATACTATTTCGTGCAACCACAATTTACGCCCGCAACTCATTAATGCATTATCATAAAGTATGTTATAGCGCCATCGCTATAATGAAACACTAAACCGAGCAACATATGTATGTATATATGTAGGTGTATGCATAAACATAGCAACAGTAAGGAACCCCAGCAGCACCAACAATACCAGCCAACCCCCTTTCCAATTTTACTCATAAATCCTCCCAGAAACAATAATTACCATCAACACGAACACACAAAATTAAAAGCAACCAGTCCTGTTCCCGTCATCAAAAGCAAACATATTTTTGAAACGTTTTACAAACACCCTCATCCCAAAATGCACGAGGTACTGGCCCTAACAATTTCCTTGATTAAAAACTAGTGATAGCAACGACCCGCTATATTTAACTATCAAAACTTGATACCAAACAAAAAAATAAAATTGCCAAATTGGTCATTAAACTTAATTGTGCTCATCGCACAACCACTGGTTAGTGGATACACAAGCTCGGACTTGCAGCACTATCGAAAATAGGTGCTTGAACTCGACCTGAACGCATGACCGGCTATATGAAGGTATCATCATCATTACCACCATCAGCGTCATCACAACCAGGACCCAACAATATCGGGCCATAGCTAAAGAGAAATGGCTGGTCTCTATCTCTATCCCTAGACTTCATTATTTGCTGTGATGTCTGTTGGCACTGTAAGGATTATTTGCGAACCAAGCAAAGAGGATCATTTTACAAAATTAACATTTAATTCGTTCCACATGGACACTGGGACAGGAGTTCATACGATACGTGGCCATAAAACTCCATCTATATATTTATGTGTGTACATTTGTAGGAAAGCTATGGGTCAGTAAATTATCCATTCAAGTTCTAATAGAAGGACAAACAGCAAATTGCATGTCCGTAAAGAAATGGTCTGGTTACGGCGGCATAAGGACTCGGCCTAGTGGATCTGCTTAAATTGTTTGAGGGCGGAGGTGGTGGGCGTATCTTAAATATTTGAATATGTGTTTGGTACTCGGCTCAAGAGGATATGGTGGGTGGTAGTAAATAGGAAATGGTTGTTTCTGTTCGTTTAGCGAAAATTGTTGCCAATCTTCACAAGAAATAATTGAAGGTTATTAGTTTAGTTTTTGGACTCTGAGTAGCAAAGATAAGAGCACACCATGTGAAATAAAAGCATGATCTAATTAAATGATTTTTATCAATTATAAATGTTTTTTTTTGTCATATTATTTAAGAGGAAAGCATATTTACTGTTTTGATGACTCGAGTAAAAGGCAGATTATATTTTACTTCGATTTATAAATGTTCTTTGTTAATTCTTAGGTTAATTAATACGAATAATTTACTAGCATGTGATTCATACTAGGAGGACAAACAACTAAGCCGAAAGCATTATAACAATTAATATCAAATAATATACCAGCAGTCCAAGAGTCCACAGCAGATTTTGGATGAGAGTTATAGCAAAAAAAATTACATGCGTCTTACACTCCATAACCGGGGCTTTAAAGAAACAGTGCAGCGAAAACAAAATATAAATGCAACCTTGAGGGTATTCGTTCTTAGAAAATACTCGATCACAGATCATGAAAAATGTACAATTCTAGGGCTTATGAATATGAACATAGTTCTGCATCTGCTTTATTTTTTTGAGTTTTTTAGGAAACCATAGAAAACCATGCTAAAACCGTTCATCAAAAAAGCTTAATTTCAAAATAAACCCTAAGAACGGACTTCTGGCTTTCCAAAAAGCTACAAAAAACATTACTACAAGTGTTGCCGTTGTTTTTGAATTATTTTATTTTTTTTTATTTTATGCAATTATTTCATTAAATTTCCCCTCACATTCATGCGGGGGGAGGTATTACCCCCTTCCTGTAGGACTTTTTTTCTTGTCTACTTCTCACCTACATGCTCTGAATGCCCTACAGTGACTATAGGGGATGAAAATAAAAATCTGAAAAAATTAGGGACTTTTTTTTTCATTTAGAGTCGAATTAGACCCATCCGCGATTACCTTTTTTTTAACGACCACCCTAAACATACATATCTACTCATCCGAAAGGCTATTCTTAGGGGAAAGCTTAAGAGTGTTCCGGACTGAAATGGTGATTTCATGAAAAAGATTGTGAAGCGTGTACTTGTCCGATCAAAACGATTAAGGTGTCTATGGACAGATAAACTTATTCTCTATGCCATCATTGGAAAAAAAATTTAATTTTGTGCTCCAGATTTTGGTAAAAGCCTCTAAGAAATCGAGAAAATGGCTAAAATGGCCGTTTTTCAAAGAAAATGTAGCCTACACTATGACATTTTTTGCAAAAAAAAGTTTAATAACATAAAATTCCATATTTTTAAAATGCCACTATTGGAGAAAATTTTTAATTTTGTACCTAATAAAAATTTTAGTAGTGCAAAATAAAAATGCTTGTGAATTTTGAAAAAACGCCTTTTTGACAGTCAATTTTTTATACCTAACGGTATTTTTTTCATATTTGTTTTTGCAGTGAATATTAATTCAATATATTTTTCACGATTTTCATTAATTATATGATCATAATTGTATCATTTGATATTGAAATTTTTAATTCTTAAAAGGCAGTTTTTCACAGAAAATTTATGTAAATTTGGAACTTAAAATCAGTTACTTTTAGAAAAATTTTTTTTTAGTACCATAATACGCCTACTAGTGACCAATTAGTAAAAATGCAAAGTTTTATAAAACAAAGTATCTGATGAAAGTGAAAAAAACCGGTCTTATATATGCAAAAAAAAAAGTTAGCAAATGACTGGTTTTGTTCAGTTCGGAACACTCTTAAGGGTGAAATTTTTGTAAAAAATCCATGTGTAAAACAAAAATGATATCAGATTTGAGTTTTTCCAGTTTGAAAGCTTACAGTTTACTTAGCTGAGAAGGTGGGCATATGTAGAGGATGTGTTAAAGGCTAGACATGTGTTGAGAATTAGCTACATATTACAACCGAACGTTAAGTGCGTACAATGGAAGACAAAGGAATATGATAATGATTTTAAAAATTCTTTTTTTTTTCTGAAAGGCTATGCTTAGTCTAAGAGCCAACCACATAAAAAGACAGATCATTCCCGTAAACTTGTAAGTCATATCAATAATAGCCTTTGAGGTGTTTGTCTGGCAGCCTAAATACGTGTTGAACAGGTGTAAAATTTGAAGTAAATTTTAACATCGATTTTTTTCAACGCCTATCGGTCGGAGAGAACAAGTGTATGTATACAAGAAACTTTCCAGTCACAAACTCAATGGGAACCTACATGAGTAGAATGAGATTCAGGATATCTGACTTATGGAGAGGGTATCAGGACGAAGAGGAAGGGGTGAGCTCATCTCACTTCCTTTGTGAATGCCCCAGCCTAGCATCAACTAGAAAAACTCACCTCGCAGAATATTTTTTCCATGAGCTGACGTCTCATTTTGTCCACTAAAAAACTCCCAAAACTTCATTCAGAAATCAGGATGGTTCAGGAAAACACCCCATTCTTCCCCTAAATTTTTCCTACTCAGACATTGTGTACATCCTGAGGTGCACAACTGGATCCATTGAGATCCGAGGAAGATGATACGTCTTGCCGCATCATCACCTACCTATAGCTAACCTAAATTAACCTATACCGTTACACAGTAGGGTGGTTCTTATGAAGATCATTGTTATATTTTTACTGACCCACCTTATGTCTTCGAAATAAATACAAGAATTCTTGTAAAATGTAAGCTTTTTATATTAACTGTAACGCGGTCCCCAACGAAGCAAGTTTTATGTGAGAAAACTCATGCATTTTTTGGTTTTTATAAGGGTGCGTTTCCATTTGAGAGTACATTCACTACCAAATTCTGGAGATTGACTCTTCGATAGCAGTCTCCGTTGTCTACCCCTTTGTGAGCTAATTTCATGATTGTGTTCACTTTTTCTAAACAATATTAACCCCGTTAAAAATAGCAACAAATACACAAAAACAACGATATTTACTGATATTTCAAAGGGGTGAATATTGTGTGAAAAAATTAAAAATAATTTTGTACACTCCTTATGGCACTCCTTATGTACACTTGAATAAAGGTAATTTTTTTTGTATAAAAGCGACTGTACAGTCCCGTTAATTGCATGCATTACAGTAGACGCTCGATTGAGTGAATATCGAAATAGTGAACTATCCACAATAGTGAACACACAAAGTTTTATATAAAAACGTATTTTGTATAAATACACTAGTCAACAAAATTAAAGGAACAAATATTTTTTCAATTTTTGTTAGCGTTTTTTGAAGAGCTGTATCTTTGTGACGAGTGGTCGCATTGAGTTGAAATAAAAAGCAGCTTTATGTTTTTTGTTTCGAGATTTGTTTGCAAACAAATTTTTTTGAAGTACCGTTAACGCGTAATGGCAAAAAATGAGACGAGACAACAAACAATTTTTTTTTTTTTTTTCTAGAAGGTCCTCATTTCTATGGATAAATTTTTTTGAGTAAATTAAATGTCATGATCAGATACCTTGCTTATTCAGCTTCAATTCAATTTTTTTGTTGTTGTCGTACGATTTTTGTTGACATGGTTTATCTGACTTTGAATGAAAAAAGATACTTTTAGCCTTGATGACCAATATCTCAGCAAATAATGATGTTATACAAAATTCAAAGACAGTTTTGGAAATTTGAGAAAGCGTTTTACAAGATTTTTTTAAGATTTTGTAGAAATCATTTTTTTTTACCGTTCACCGTTAGTTTAAAAAAAGTACTAAAAACCGACGTTTTTTGGTCTTTTCGTAAATCTTTTTTTTATTTGCAAATATTGATTGCATGGCTTGAGTTGGTATGCAAATTTATAGACTTTTAAATCATCAATATTTTTGTAAATTTTCAAATTGATCCATCGAACCGTTTTTCCTCACCAAAACTTCAAAGTCTTACAAACCAGGTAAAGGAACAAATTGTGGTGTTCCTAAACAATGCGTAGTTGTCATCAAAATGACAAGAAAACCGCAATTCCAGTGGATTTTTTTCACAGTATTCCATTAGTTAGATACTTTTTTGAATGGAAATGAAATAAAAATTACATTTTTCCAAAAAAAAAAAATTAAAAAAATCAAGTTTTTTTGTTTGAAAAATTTTTAGAATTAATTTTTTTTATTTTTTTGTTTAATGTACTTTTTATTTCATTTCAATTCAAAAAAGTATCTAACTAATGCAAAACTATGAAAAAAAATCCACTGGAATTGCGGTTTTCTTGTCATTTTGATGACAACTACGCATTGTTTAGGAACACCACAATTTGTTCCTTTACCTGGTTTGTAAGACTTTGAAGTTTTGGTGAGGAAAAACGGTTCGATGAATCAATTTGAAAATTTACAAGAATATTGATGATTTAAAAGTCTATAAATTTGCATACCAACACAAGCCATGCAATCAGTATTTGCAACGAAAAAAAAAAAGATTTACGAAAAGACCACAAAACGTCGGTTTTTAGTACTTTTTTTAAACTAACAGTGAACGGTAAAAAAAAATAATTTCTACAAAATCATAAAAAAATCTTGTAAAACGCTTTTTCAAATTTCCAAAACTGTTTTTGAATTTTTTATAACGTCATTATTTGCTGAGATATTGGTAATCAAGGCTAAAAGTATCTTTTTTCATTCAAAGTCAGATAAACCATGTCAAAAAAAATCGTATGAAAACAACAAAAAAACTGAATTGAAGCTGAATAAACACGGTATCTGATCATGACATTTAATTGACTCAAAAAAATTTATCCATAGAAATGAGGACCTTCAAAAAAAATAAAAACAAAATAATTTTGTTGTCTCGTCTCATTTTTTGCAATAACGCAATAACGGTACTTCAAAAAAATTTGTTTGCAAACAAATCTCGAAACAAAAAACATAAAACTATAAAATGCTTTTTATTTCAACTCAATACGACCACTCGTCACAAAGATACAGCTCTTCAAAAAACGCTAACAAAAATTGAAAAAAAAATTGTTCCTTTAATATTGTTGACTAGTGTAGATCAAAGCTGGTATTATATCGATCATGACTGATAAATTTGTTTATCGAATTATAGTGTTTATATTCTTAAGGATCACTACAAACCAATCGCATTTAATGAACGGAAAAGTCACAAAAGTATCAGGAATTGTCTAATCAAAGAGAAATAATAATTCAATGTGCACTCTGTCATTCGTCAGACAAAATTTTTATAAATTCTTATATTTTGAATTTGGCCATCGCGTTCCCTTAACCTTTCCGCTTTCTTTTTGATAAGACAACGCGATTCGTAACTTGCGTTCCGTCTATTTTATTCCGGAGGTAAACAGTACAAAGAACGCGGTGTGCAGTTTTTTTTGTCGGCACCACTGTCTTGATCTTTGTCTGAATACGCCCTTAATTGTGACTTCCTTTTTTCAGTATGTAAGAGCCTGTTTAGATTGGGAAAATTGAGTCCGTACTAGTGAGTCTCATCGTGTCTACATTAGTTTATTTTAGGTGCCTCAAAACACATAGAAACAACAACAACTTCAATGTTTTGCGCATTGAAACAACAACAAGTGAGACTCATGAGTCGGATGTTTATGTTTTCTTCGTGCCTCACGACATCCCTGACCCCCCACTTCTCTTGCCCAGAAACCGCCGCGCCGTGAGACCGGTCTCAGCCTTCCCAATCTAAACAGCGTCTAATAGTCACAATAGTGAACTGTGTATGCAAATAGCAGAAATAATACTACTGTCTCCCTCGGATTAGAAACGTATAGCTCCTTCAGTATCTAAAAAAACTTATGTCAATTTTGTTATTAAATTAAAAATCATTTGTGTATGCATAAGAGTTCCGTGTTTCACATCTGCTAGGCGTCCCGAGACGGCTTAATTTTTTTTAATAACCTTGACTTTGTATATGAGTTTATGTACAAAGACCTTGATCACTTTAAGCGGGGTGGGGGTGGCAAAAAAATTCAATTTTTTTAAAAATAAGCTTCATCCTAATGAATATGTACCTTAACTTTGGTAGTTATTGATAGACAAACTCAAATTTTAATAAAATTTGGTCACTTGTGTACGTATGTATGTATATGGTCTAAGAATTGGCACATTGGAAACAAAATTTTAAGACCGTTATTTCCTTACTTTTAGACATAAAGAAATTTTATTTATTTTTCAATTTTCAGCTATTAGTCTAAAAATCAGGAAATATTCGGTTTCGTTATTTATAAGAGTTTTGTACTGAATTTTAGGTAATAACAAGATTAGAACTTACATCCATTTTTTTTTCCAAGATAAACAATGGCCTTCTACAATGCCCACCATAGTAAATATAGTTTTATATTTCCTTTTCAATTATTGCAAACTTACGTATAACGAGCAATAACCATTGTGGCAAACATGATACCCAACAAATTACAAGTAAAGTAAATCAAAAATTTTACTTACCAGAAATATTGCAACCCATGCCATTCCAATGTTATCGAATGATATTGTTCCTTGGAATGGATTCGGACCCACAGCTGAGCAATTAGTGTAGTACTGGTTCCAATTGACACATGATATGTTTGTTGGATTATTGTAGGAATATGGTAGAGCAGTTGCTGAAACAAGAAAATCAATATCATAAATCATAACTGAATTGTGCTAAAAAATCTTAAATAAAACGAAATGTAGGTATGCTAGTAATTGAGTGGATAAATGAGAAACATCCTTACGTGGTGTTTTTCTTCTAAATGAGCTTAAACATAAATGAATTATGCATCCCAATATGTTCTTTATCTATTGAGTTTTGACACGATTAAATTTTGTTCTACACGCAAAAGTTCTTTAATAACTTATGATTAAAGTTCAACACGAAGTAGGACTTAAGAGAAAGATAAATCTTCAAATCATATAAATAATACTTTTCTGTGTATTCATTAATTCAAATTGATAGAAAACTATCAAACAAAATGCTAAGTAGACAAACAAAATGTCTAGACCCAAACACTTCAATTCCATAAATATGTGAGATTATAAAATCAATAGTTTGACAATATTTCTGTCAAATATATACATAGAAACATTAGTAGAACTTAAGCAGAATTCATTGTATGACAAAGCCCTCACTACGTCTACGTCACTAATGAGTCCAAGTGAGTAAGCCGGACGAAACGCCAATTTGTAGGACTAAAGGCCTTAAAAAGCTATTTAGAATTCATTGTAGTTTCCCATTTTTTTTACATGAAACTATGAAAAATAATCCATTTAACTAAATAAATTAATTCTGTGCCTTCTGTAGGTCGGTCTGTTCTGTGACTGTGACCTATAGTTTGAGTGGGTGGACGATTTCAAATCTAAATTATATTTGGAGAGCATTTTTGTTGAACATTAAGATTACATACTTTTGTATGAATGTATGTATGTATGTATACATAGGTACATTATATACATATATTATAATTATACTGTGGTTGCGTGTACTAGGAACCGGGAAATCATTGATTGGCGTTAATATGTCGACGACTTCATCGTCCAATGCTTCAACCACCAATTGTGCTTATTTTACCTCCTGTTGTAACTAGCGAATACTGCTCTCGTCCATTTGGACTTGGGTTGTGAAACTTAAATATAAATACAAGTTTTGAAAAGAATACAAAAATAGAAACACCATAATTCTCTGTCAAAAATGACTTGCTGAATGAGTCAGCTGAAGTACATATTGGACGAAGCTGTCAAGAGGATGATGTACGTTCAGCGATGGGTAACTACCTGGTATACACCATTTGAGGGTATTTACCCTGGATTAATACCTGGATTAATTTATAATAATAATAAATAAATAAGTAGAAGGGGAGCTACGATTTTTTAAAGAAATCATTTCAATCTTTTTTTTATTAAAATCCATCTTATTTGTAAAAAAAATCTTTTAAAAAAACTCTGGCACCTCTGTTGTTGTATTGATGATAAAACATGGTATAATATAATTTTAGAAGAGGAGTGAGGCAAAAAATGTGCTATTTTAGATTTTCAAAATTGTAAAAATGTTCTTCAACTTTTGAATTTAGAATGAAATAAATCAAGTTTTGGGAGGCTTTTTCGCCTTTTTAGCATGAAAAAGTTTACCCCTCCACAATGGTATTTTTGTGCAATGTAGGCTGTTATATCAGCTTTCTTTGAAGACCTTAACCTTGAAAATCCGATCAGTAGAACAGGAGCCATGATTTTTTAAGGCCATCCATATCAAATTATAATAAAAAAATCGATGTGGGTAACGGGATCTTTCACGCTGGTTGATGGTCGTGGACAATGGTGCAAGCAGAAAATTTCAATGCAATTTTATTAATTTTTTATTGATTTGAATAATTAATTTTGTCGCTGATATAATTCGTAGGATAATAAATGAGGTATCAAAATAATGGAAATTTAATTGACTATAGGATTTAATAATAATCAAAGTAATCCATGCATGCACTGAGGAGTTATGACCTCATATGTATAGCAACTTCAATATGACCGTTATTTCCACTTAATGGCACCTGGGGAACTTAAATATTTTATTTAAATTAAAATCAAAAATTCTTGTCAGGTAAGACATTTATCAACACCTTACACTCACCCCTTAAAAATATAATTAAAACAAAAAAAAAAAAACACCAACAAAATATTTCAAAAATGTTAAGATTCCAATATCTTTGGTTAACTGTGTTTTAAAAGTCCAAAATTCACACTCAACATCAAAATCCATCAACTCTTGCAGCTTATTAAAAAGATAAAAATTAAAAACCACTTTATAATTGTATATACCCAGCATAGGGTAGGTATTTACCCTTCTGTGGTATATACCGGGTATTTACCCATCAGTAAATACCTACCGGGTAGGTAAATAAAACGTGCCCATCACTGTGTACGGTGGATGAATTCAATAGAGTGATTGAACGGTGTCGTCAACGGTCTAGATGACAGAAACAAACATTTCGTGAGTTACTATTTTTTTCTTTTTTAATTCAGAGCAGAGGCTGAACTATCAAACAAAAAGTTGTGTTTCTTATTTAGCTCTGAGCGTTCAGAGCTAAAAATTTGTATTTCTTTTTTCGTTCTGAGTGTGTTCAGAGTTTGTTAAGAGCGCGCTCTATGAGCTCAGAATAAAATGACTGAACAGACTGAGTTCAATGCTGAACGCATAGCATTTGACAGCTAGTGTTCAGGTGTATTTCAAAAGTGGTTCAGGGTGGTCAGAACAAACTTGCTCAGATGATGTTCAGAACATGCTCTCTCTTTAGTCTCGCCGTGATATTTACACGTGGTTTTGGCACCAGAATAATTTCTCGCTTTGGTCTCGCTATAATCTCCCAAAATTATTTTTCTTAAAGGTTATAGTAAGCCAAAACGTGGTTAAATTGTATTCTTACCGTGCCCACTTACACGGTTACCTGTGTTGTCGATTTCTCGCAATAGTCTCTTTTTAGTCGTGCCGTGATATTCACACGTTTTAGCTAAATTTCTCAAGCTGCTGACAATGGCGCCTGACTGGGTAATTAAACTGTTGACAATGACAATTGACAACTTACTGCCGAATGACCACCATACATACCCTAAGTGGTACCTGTTGTCCAGCCAAGAAAAAATCGTTCAAGAAAATTGATGACTTTAGTGAGTCAAAAGATCCCTTTAACCAAATTTTTCAAATAAGACTTTAGCGAGATGAAATTATAATAACCATAAACGAGAAAGCCTCATGTACGTGTACATAAATGCTTACGAAAATATGAACACCATGGCTGCAAATGAGAAAACCATCACGTGTAAACGGCCATGTATAGACGTATGCCATGGGGCAACAAACGAAAAAACCACGTGTAAATGCAATCAGCAAGATGACGCCAAAAAATCGTCACTATCTTCATCGTACAGTCGTCGTCGTCGTTATTGTGGCCTTATAGCCTATCCTTGGTGGCTATTTATCTTCTCTTACTCCAGCGACAGTCAAAAAACGTTATTTAACTTTTAAAATAAATAATTTAGTTTAAATTTTATTATTGCAGATAAGTTTGAAGTTTTCTAATTTTATACAATTTGATTTTTAGGATGGGAGCAATTTGTTGAGGCATCAGCACGTTTGACTTTAAGTCTTAGAATAGAAGTTGGTAGCGATGCAATCTATGGCCGCGTTCTGAAAGTTGTTGCATGGAAAGGGAAGTGTTCGGATAAAGTTAATGATCGCGTTCACATGAAGAATCTACGCGAACAATATTGTTTTTTTCGACTCGCTTAAGCGTTTTAATTTCAAAAGGTTTTTATCGCGACTATTTATCGAATGCGTATCCGCTACAGCCTTCACCGTTCGTTGGCGTGGTATTTCGAATTGCGGAACACTATTCATGTGCGAGATTTTGACCACCACCCACACAGACGTGTGTCAGACCAAAGAGAATCAATTACGATCAGCACTTCCACTTAACTTTGCTCGAAGAGTATTAAACAATGAATGAACTTGAAAATCCAAAAGGAGAGCTTTTTAATGGACAAAACACAATACAAATTTCCAAATTTAATTTTTTTTTCTCTCAGCGATAAGTGGTCTGAGGTTAGCCGAAACCTAAACAAATCAGAATAAAAGTTTCTCACTGAGAGAAACCTAATTTTAGGTTAAATGGTTATTAAGGCTCATTTGCTGAAACGAATCAATTTACCCTTGAGCCCAACTTCAGACGTAGTGTAAGGTATAGATTTATATTTTCAGCCGCACTACACGATTGTAGATTGCTTTACCCGACTCAATAATTTGTTGTCTTCTTGTTATATTCAAACATTTAAAATCAAAGTGCATCGGTATCTCCTTAACATGCTCGACATGCTCGGACTCTGTTCAGAGCTCATTTCTGAATTAAAAAAAAAAAACGCCTTATGATAAGTTTCTTTTACTGGGAGATCATCCTTGTTTCTGGTTAAACATACTTTTCAGTCATGTTCATGTTCATTAAATACCAAAATCGTTTTTTTTGTCTTAAAAATATGTAGTTTATATGGAATGAAAAGTGTCACCTAAACTGAAACAAACTCATCCAAGGTTTCAAGTTTGAATCTTTCTCGAAGATCTGTGAGAACAATATTCAGTAAGAATTCCTTACATAATGCATATATACTGATTCCCTGTATCATTACTCAGCTGAATTAATTTCATGATTGGAACAATAAACTTCACCACCATGACGAGAGATTAAACTAATTCTCAGCTCAACATCCAGTTGATCAGCTAAATTTTTACACGTTCCTGATCTAGATGTTGCTAAATCAAGCATCCACACTCTCCCGGTGACTAGCAAGGACAGAGGTTGTGTTGTTTATCTGTATAGGGACTGTCATTAAGATCGAGCGCTGATGTTAATAGCAGTTTTTCCAGAGACTGGGTTAGAGATAATATTTTTTATTTATTTATTCATCAATGGATACATAATCTGTTGACTATAATAATTAATAGAATTTGTCATTATACATCATTAAAAAAATTTAAAGCAATACTCTTAAACTTATCCCTATTCATTTGAAGGTCAACTTCACTATGGATTAAATTAAATAGAGGTACATAACGAGTTATGGGTTCATTAAGTCCATAGTTCGTCCTTTGACTATGAATCAAAAAGAGAACGTCCCTATTTCTTAGATTTCTCTCAGGAACATAAAAAGGCATAAGAGCTAGTAAGTCCTGAGATTTTATTCTACCATTGAGTATGTCCTTTATAAAAAGAACCCCAAGATTTTCTCTACGGCTTTTTAAAGATTTTAAACCTATCAATGCGTACCTAGAGCCATAACTGGGCAAACTGTCTGACCACCTGAAATTCCTCAAAGCAAAGTGCGTGAATTTTCTTTGAATATTTTTGATACTGGCTGAGGAATTTTGAGAAAAAGGAGACCAAATAACACTAGTATTCCAGTATGGGTAATATTAATGATATGCAAGTCGTTTTCAGAGTATATAACACACCCACTTTTGTAGTTGAACGAGAAACTCTAAATATCTTATATTTAGAGATATTTAGCTCAAGATGATTATATTTACACCAATGAAACAACGCATTTATATCTTTTTAAAAGTTGAAACAATTTTTAATTGAAGATATTTGAGAATATAGTTTCAAGTCATCTGCAAACATCAAACAATCAGATAATTGCATTGCAAACAGTCCGGAATGTCAATGACGAAAAGATTGAAAGATTGGGGTCCCATCCCAAAGAACTTCCCTGAGGTAGTCCCGATAAAACTTCAATAAAAAAGGATTGACTTTCTTCAATTTTAACAATTTGTTTTCGACTTGACAAATAAGATTCCAACTATTTAAGAGAACCAAATTTGAATCCCATCCTTTCTAACTTTCTTATAAGAAGTCTATGATGGACGAACGCTTTCACGAAATTCGTATCCAAAACATAGACCTGCTTTCTTGTATCCAAAGAATATATACAAGAACTTGTAAATAGACATAAATTTAGTAGTGAAGCGATCACCAGGGCTACCTTCATGGCTCTAAAGAGCCAATTTGGCTCTTATTTTCATATATGGCTCCTTGGCTCCACTTTTCTAAAATCATCCAAAATTGGCTCTTTTTGACATTTTCATGGCTCTTTTCACTCTTTTTCAGAATAAAGGCCTAACTACATTAATTTCATTTTTGTACAAAAGTGCAAAAGTGAAAAATACAAATATATTCTAGTGACACCACAAAAAGATTTGAGTTGAGCTGAATGCATTCAAACACCGAAAAGGCTAGACCTAGAACTATAATGCTCGGAGGGGCACTTAAGTGGTCGGAAGAAAGCAAGCAAATACAAGGAAAGCATATGACACGATTATAATTGCGGAGGGGAGCGTTTCGTCAAGTTTCGTTCAACTTTGCTTACGGAAGTGAGGTTTGCTCCCGAGCGCACCTCATTTATGTAAGTCAAAATGACATTTGGTGAAATAGGAATGTCAAAAAGAGATAGATGATAAGTACATCATGTGTGTGTTCCCCTTTTGACGCTACGGAAAGCAACTTTTCGTTGGTTTTTTTTACTTTAGCTTCAGTGGCTTTCTGACCACTATAGTTCTACCTTAGTTCAGCAACTATTATCGATGTGACTGACATCTATGAATTAGTTGTTTTTACTATTTGTTTAAATGTAGTTGTGTTTCACTTTTCTACAAAAGTAAAAGTTAGGAACGCTCTTACTTTTACTTTTGTTAAACTTGAGATAAAAGGTAGGATTGAACAGTTTATTGGAAAAAGACAAAACACTTTTTCACTTTTGTACAAAAGAGAATTGAATGTAGGTAGTTAGGCCTTAATATATCTATGTATCTACTTAAATTTCCTTTTTCAAAATTTTCGAATTTCCCTCTAATAAAAAAATTCTTGGAAATTCTTCATCTGAGTAAATAATTCTTTGAAATCTGAACGCGTTCACATTCATTAAAAAATAAATTTGTTTCATTAAAAAATCGATGCCTATTCTTGAAACACAAACAAATTCAAAATATTAACTACGAAAACGAATTGCTCATTAAAAATTTGGAAGATATTTATACATATAGGCCACGAAGCTGAAGCTTGTTTGAAAAAAGAAAATGTTTCTCATGATGATTTTGTTGCTATAAGAAAATGTTTTACTATATATCAGACAATCTGCGATAAAATCACATTAAGAATTGATTTCAAATATAAAAGATTGTTTGTGCTAAGATTTTTAGATCCAGTCATTATTAATTCTGATGAAGACATATCATGTTTCGATCTAGGTTATGAATTCTGCCATTTAATAAGCTCTCCAGAAAAAATATAAATTGACTTAAACTTTTTGAATTAAAAGCAAAAGAAAAGGCTTACAGAATTTATTTTGTAATCACTATTATGGAGGAATTTCGGTTAAAAATTGGAAATATGTTCATATTAAAAATCATTTGGACGAGTAACTCTGTCCCAACTTATACAGGTTTCCAGCACACATTTTCACTCTCCCGCATAGTATAACGTGTGTGTTTTTAATGAAAAATAAATGTACAAACTTCCTTAAATTAGAAACATGTCAATCGAATCTTTCAGCTTTGAATTTAACTATTAACAAAGAGCTACAAGATTGGACATCAATGTAATTTTTTTTACAACTGTTTTTTTTTTTAAGTTTTTGTGTTTTTGGCATTTTTTTATTTGGGGGACGTTTGCAGTGGTGGCTCTTTTTTTGTTTAAATGCTCTTTTTATTGGCTCTTTCTCAAAATCTAGAAAGGTAGCCCTGGCGACCACTACAAAATCCATGCTGTCTCGAAGATAATGTCTTTCACCGCGAAACTAAGTCTATTGAACACCAACTTCTCAAAAACTTTTGGAATCGCGGAAAAATTAGAGACTGGTCTATAGTTCTTAATTAAGTGCTTGAGACAACTTTTATAAATAGGACAAGGATTTGTTCATCTCCTAGATAACGCCAATCAATGTCGGCAAGATTAAAGTCACCGAAGATACACGGATATTGATTAAAAGATAAGCTGTTCAATAAATTACTTACGCGATGTTTCCACCAAAGGTTTATCTCAGTTCAGGATTAATAAATCTATTTGGTGTTTCCACCGTAGAAAGATTTAAAACAGATTTACTTTGACAGCACCTTTAAAAATGCAAATGGTGTTTCATTATTTTGTATGAAGAGGAAGTGAGATAGAATATTTCATTTGTGAAGAACTGAATTAAGCCACGAATGAATCCTACAGCGCCATATAAAAATACGTTAGTTTGTAAAAGTAACAAGATTAATTTCTAATCTTCAAGATTTACGAAATAAATTTGTATGGAAAATCTTCGAGATTTAAAGAAGATTTGAGGTTAATTTCAACAAATCTCAGATAAGCGTTTGGTGGAAATGTAGTTTTACATTTGAAACAGGTTGAACATATAATTCTAAGCTATTTTTAGGCCTAATATAATTAACAATAGCACAATATTCAGCTCTATTTGGATTATGTAACAAATCCTCTAAGCAAACAAGAACGCATAAGTTATCAAAATAACTAGAAGTCGTTTGAAAATTAAATTGTTATCTATTAAGTGAAATAGGAACTGCAATTAATACTCCCCCACCTCTTTTCATACCAATCTCAAGATAACGATCCACTCGATAGACAACTATGTAGAATCAAACAGTTTGGAAGAATAGATTTCATGGTGCAGCCAGGTTTCTGTTAATATCATAACGTCATAGTCGTGTGCACTTGGAGTGATAAAAAAACTCGTGTGTTTTTGTTCGAAAATAATAAATCACTAAAACACAATACTGACATAATAAACTGAGTGTGACATAAAGTAGTAACAAGTGAAGAAGCCTTGTAACTCTTGTAGGTTGTACTCGGATTACTGCCATGCCATTTTGATGAGGTCTACAGAAAATTGCAGTGCACTCTACCACTTGGTTTCAGAAAGCTATATGAGCGGATGCCATTCAGAATTGAAGAAAACAGTCACCTCTTTTATAACTGCTAAAGTATCTCGAACAGCGGGTACTTTGTAGCATGGTATCTTTACAGTGTTTCTGACTTCCTTCTGGAAATTTAAGCCATCACCTTGAGCGTAGGACATTTTAACGGCACATCCGTTTGTTCCCATACCCACACAACACTCTAATAGAAGTTTAAGCCTCTTCTTAGGCTGAGACAAAATAATTTGCAAATGTCCTTCCTAGTTAGAGACAACTCCTCATGTGAAATGTAGAAGTTTCATCCAACTTCTAAGTATTCGACAGAGAGTAGTTTCCTGGTTTCTCTCCAATCTTCTTTATCGGACTAGTTCTCTTCGTCAGTTTAATAATACGATAGGTCTTCAAACGCATCCATGAAACTGCCGAAATTCTCATGATTATTACCTTGGTAAAGCAAGGCTCAGCTGGGCGAGGGGAGATACATACATCACATTTCATAGTTTCTCATCAAAAAATATTAACTAATATCATGATGCCCGCTCATAAATCTTATTCCCGCAGCTTATTTTTTTTGTATTAAAGGAGGCTGACTGCAAATATTGCTTCAGTTTCTTACCACAACAGATACAAGAAACCTTAAAAGCTCCCTGAAATTTTCTTCAATCTCTACGTCCCACATAGGGGTATTTCATCGATTTAGGCGGACAAAATAAATCCCAACTTGTCGTATCGTAAAAAACTAAACTGAGTACTAAAATTAGACAGCTTGCTTCACCTTGTGTAAGGATATTTAGCTTGATGCTCTTCGCTGGTGATCTACTGTACCGATCTAAAGTTAACGGTTCTAAGCCAAACAATGTTACTCCATTCGTTGTTATTTTTTATCGCGTGTTAAAGTTATTTTTTTTTAGTGTTGTGATTAAAAATAAAATTGGTATGGAATATTAAAATAGATATAAGTTACAGCAAGATATATGTTTTATTTCGAATTTATTTTATTAATATCAAGAACTATCAATACATTAAGAATGGGTATAAATCATATAAAAAATAAATAAATTTGTGATTCGTAAAGAGAAAAGTTATATACTACCGACGTAATATTAAGTGTTCTAGTAAACTGCTCCGTGAAGCCTGGACCCTTATCTATTAGAATTCGTAAAAAAAATTTGCAACAAAGTGCAACTTCGTGTCGTTTTTCGTGTTTAAAAGAGTTAAATTAAAAAATGAGATTTTCTTGTTTTGTAAAATACTTATGTATTATTAATTGGTTTCATGCTCACCTAGTTGCTGGTAAAATTATATTAGTGACCAGAAAATAGTTGTACAACAAAAATAAACACCCAATATCTACTTTTTAAGTAGTAAAGTAGCCAGGGTTACCAACAGGGGTGTTTTGGCCCGGAGACTCCGGGAATGCACTCTGATCTCCGGGCTCCGGGTTAAGTCAAGATTTCTCCGGGTCTGCTACATTATTAGTTTGATAAGCTTTATGCTTCTGAATCATTATTATTGAAACCAAGCAAATATTCAAATCAAATATTGAGGATATAAATTGGAATACATTTTACTCTACCTGAAGATTACGGGCGATTTTTTTGAGTCAAAGTTCAATATAACTAGAAAATTTTTATTTTCAACTTTATTCACACAAAGTTGATGTTTTCAACTTCCGATTTTCAGCTCTAGAGTTTATCAACTTCAGTTTTGCTACCCCGGATTTGGAAAATACCATGCTAGAAACATATTTTGAAAATTTCTACTGTGGACTTTTTGCAAATAATTACTTGTCTTTTTTCTGTCGGAGTCCATGATTTGCATGCGCCTCTGGAAGATATGCTAGGAATGTTTTTCAAATCGGAAGTTGGTCAAGTTTAGATTTTCAACTCTGGAGTGGAGAAAATTAGTGATAAAAAGAAATTTCAACTTGAATTTAAGCTCGAGTTGAAGTCAACTCAAGTTGAGCAATAGTATGACAAAAATGGTTCAAGTATACTAACTGCCTACGCCTCCTTAACTCATTTTTTTAAATATTGGCCCCAAACCTTTTTTTTAATAGGTAGCTATTGGAATGATGTTCTATAGTAATTTAATAAAATAATAGCGTCATGATTCTACCTCTGTTCGTGTACTTCTGAAAACTACCCATTTTAGTTCAAGTTCTTTCAATTTCATTTTTTTATATGAATTTTGACAGACCTTTGGATAATAATGGGTAAGAATTGGAAGTTTTGAGAAGTACATCAACATACCAAATGTGAGAAGAAAACTCCGGGTCTAGACTTTTCCGGAATTGGTAACCCTGAAAGTAGCGGTTGTTATTTTTGATTTTCTCAAAAACTACAAAACATTTTCACATATAAAATATTGATGTTTTATTAAAAATTAGGAAGAATTTTGATTTCAAAATAAATTGTACCTAGTTATAATATCGCAAAACTTTTCAAAAAATTAGTTTAAAAAAAAAAATATTTTTTCAATTTTTTAAGTTTGAAAACTAGTTTGAACAAAATCATTTTTCAAAAAACTTAATTCGAAAAGAATATAAGAGAATAAATTCTTGGCACTTTTAAAAGTTATATCGTGTTATTGGTATTGTAGTTGTTTTTAAAATTTGTTTTCTATTTTTAATCAACTTTTCAGAAAAATGCCCCCCCCCCCTTCATGATTTTTTTTCGTCTGGGACAACCCACACACTCTAGATTTCTGCACACTTTATGCAAAACACACTGTATATCTAAGGGCAGCCGCCTAATAGCTAATATTGTTGAAAAATGTCTATCATTTATTTGAAGAAATTGTTTTTTTTTTTTGTAATTTTTGTATTGAAATTAAAACATTAAATACCAAATTCGATTATTATTTTCCAGTCTTTGACTTATAGACCAATAAAATTAAGAGAAATAATTTTGTCCGTCTAAATCGATGAAATACCCCTATTAGTGGGGCGGCTTAGCTATTCAATTGTGCACTTTGTGATAAAAGCAAATAATTTTAACCATTGTTGGCACATTATAAAAGAATGATTTTAAGATGTTGGGCCACTTCGTATCTCCACCCATTCAGGTGGGCGGGGCAATTTTGTTTTGAAAATGACTTGAAATGGAAAAAAAATTATTAAAAAATAACGACAACACTTACAATATTTTGCTATATCTTTTTTGAAAGCCAAAACGCCATTCTTAAAGTCTGTTTTTAAATTAAGGTATTTGAGTAAATAGTTTTCGAAAAAATAATTTTCAAACTCAAAGTTTAAAAAAAAAATGTGGAAAAAAAATATGTATACTGATTTATTTTTAACTTTGCGTAGTTATATAAAAATTAAATTTTTATTTTTCAATGCTCCTATCAATTCTGGGTCAAATTTTGAAAACCAATTTCTTTTAAGTCTCTTAGTTTTTGAAAAAAATTGAAAATTATAAAAACCATTTTTTTCGTAGACAAACTTTTTTTTTGAGTATTTGTCTAATTCATAACGTAATTTTTTATCAAAAACACCCTGAATTTGTACCTATTGACAAAAACAGCAATATAGACCAGTAACTGTCAAATCCCCTCCCTCGTCAAAAAAAATATATATTAAAGAGTAGGAAACCTCATATGACAATTCTTTTTATTTAATGACTTAACGCAAATAAGAAATTAAAAGCAAAAATTCAATTTAAAGACACTTTGTTACAAGTTAGGTTAAATCATGCTAAATTATAATACATAATCCACTAAAAATAATATATTGTAAGACCGGCTTATACTAGAAATTTATAAATAATTCATAATGTGCATACATGTTAACACTTGTGTACAAGTTTGCGAAACCTTATCGAAATTCTACCCTGCCACAGGAATGTTTTTTAATCAATTATCTTCATATTAAACAATATCGTGAAGGTCGTATTCATCGGTGCCCTTTGGTCAATGAGCACAGCCGGGATCGGCGCAATAACCACATATTGCTGTTCAGTGGTGTTTTCCCCGAAAAAAAGAGTAACACGTTGAACTTCGAGATTTTCAACCAGACATAGGCCGTTTAAGAAACCGTCAACTGCGTCAAAAATGCATTTGCAGAATGTTCTTAAACGTAAACTGCAAAAGTCTTCTGTTTGAAAACGCAAATACAAACTTTACTGTATTAGCATTGTGTTCGATAATGCAGCTTGCTAAAGTCACATGTTCGAAAACATCATCTGCGGTGCAGCTGTGCAGTAAAAAAATCGAGTTGACGAATATATAAAAGCCAGAGAGCGTGTTTGCTAACGTCAAATGCGTTTGCAAGTAAATTGACTGACGTTGATCAAACTGATTTTGTGCAAGAAGGACGATTGCATATTTGACGATCATTTGATGATCAAATTGACTTTGATTTGACGTTTTCGAAAACGGCCATAGGTTGTGTTAGGTTAGGTAAGGAGGGGCGTGCACAGGGGATGTTGCGAACAAGGGAGCCTTTTGCTCCATTGTGATCCCCTTAAAAAAACTATTGGTTCACACAGACTGGTTCACCAGCCTGTGCTTTCTATGAACTTTCCTGTTTGCCATTCAGACATGCGCTAGATAGTCCTGTTCTCCAACAACCCTGTTTCCAAAGTAATGGAGGCGATTTGTTTAGAGGTTTGAACAGTCGCAAAATAGGTGTTTAATGGTTGGTAATGGTTGAAAATTGGATGTGAAAACACTCAGTCTGGTGGCCATTGTGCCAATGAATGGCGCAATGACCTGTTAGTACATCTATCAAGATTCTAATATACTGAGTTTTCTTTTCATTTATTCTAGGCCTTAAACTTCTAGAGATAACGCACTAGTTCCTGAGCATCCAGGAGTTATTGATTTGCCCTTTCGTTATTAGGTCTATTCTACTTTTGATCACGCCGATTAAGACGTCTGGTCAATTTTCTAATTGGCTACTTCTATTTCTATTTGATACCGACCCTTTCCTTGCCAGTTCATCTTCTATTCCTTTCTTTATTGTTATGGCCAGGAACCCAGCAAAGTTTGACTTGGTTATTGTTACAAATATTATTCGGTATTTCTCGGTATTTTTCTACTGTCTTGGATCTTATAATCTCACTGGCTATTGCTTTGATAGCAGCTTGGCTGTCCACGAAAAATGTGATCTCCGAAGAGCTCAGTATCCTTGTGTACCATTGGACATAATAGGTACTTTTTTAATTTGACAAAGTGGCTACATTTTTACAAGCCGTTTGAGGAAATTGCTCTTCTTGTATCTTTGACTACATGTGTGGTTGCTCATGATTCATGAAAGCTGATCAAACTTAGGAACGCTGAAGGTTTAAAGCCATGAAAGCGATATTTGGTCAGCGTTTCAGCAATATTCATTAAGGAGGAAAGATTAAGTTCGTTCACTTGTACGTTTGACCATAACGACAAAAATCGACACTAATGTGCAAATAAACCCAAACCAACTGTTTCACTGTCTCGCTTGCGTTTTGAGAAGTAATGTTGAGCCTTCTACTTACATGAGGTACGAATTAGTTGCACAACCCCCAACTCTCTCTCATGGTACGGTTCTGCGAAAAGGTACAAGAACAACTAATCTCACTGTTTTAAAGTTTTCAGCCTGTGGGCAAACTTATTTGCCACAGGCAAATTCAAGGTCGATGAAGGTTTTCATCTCCTGATCTGTTTTGTTCTTGGTTTCTGTTTTTTGACCAGAGGACACCGATGAATACAACCTTCACGTTATTGTTTAATATGAAGAAAATTGATTAAAAAACATTCCTGTGGCAGGGTAGAATTTCGATAAGGTTTCGCAAACTTGTACACAAGTGTTAACATGTATGCACATTATGTATTATTTATAAATTTCTAGTATAAGCCGGTCTTACAATATATTACTTTTAGTGGATTATGTATTATAATTTAGCATGATTTAACCTAACTTGTAACAAAGTGTCTTTAAATTGAATTTTTGCTTTCTATTTCTTATTTGCGTTAAGTCATTAAATAAAAAGAATTGTCATATGAGGTTTCCTACTTTTTAATATATATTTTTTTTGACGAGGGAGGGGATTTGACAGTTACTGGTCTATATTGCTGTTTTTGTCAATAGGTACAAATTCAGGGTGTTTTTGATAAAAAATTACGTTATGAATTAGACAAATACTCAAAAAAAAAAGTTTGTCTACGAAAAAAATGGTTTTTATAATTTTCAATTTTTTTCAAAAACTAAGGGACTTAAAAGAAATTGGTTTTCAAAATTTGACCCAAAATTGATAGGAGCATTGAAAAATAAAAATTTAATTTTTATATAACTACGCAAAGTTAAAAATAAATCAGTATACATATTTTTTTTCCACATTTTTTTTCAAAACTTTGAGTTTGAAAATTATTTTTTCGAAAACTATTTACTCAAATACCTTAATTTAAAAACAGAATTTAAGAATGGCGTTTTGGCTTTCAAAAAAGATATAGCAAAATATTGTAAGTGTTGTCGTTATTTTTTAATAATTTTTTTTCCATTTCAAGTCATTTTCAAAACAAAATGGCCCCGCCCACCTAAATGGGTGGAGATACGAAGTGGCCCAACATCTTAAAATCATTCTTTTATAATGTGCCAACAATGATTAAAATTATTTGCTTTTATCACAAAGTGCACAATCATGATTCATATGGGCGCTAAGCCGCCTCACTATATGTGCGTCTTTAAAAGTCAAAAACAATGAATTTTTACACCCGAAGAAGATAATATTTTCTACTTAGTACTTATTCCCTGTTTCCTTCCACCTTTTTGAGACGCTGCGCTGGCTGTTGGTTATTTGCAAGTTGGGATTACAATACAATAGCTGCATTTTACTATCTCCGGGTCTGGGTTGAGGTTATCTTTTAACATGTATTACAAAAACAACATGGGATCCAGGTTTCTTTCGAGGCTAATTTCAATGACCCAGGCACAAGTTTTCACTCTGACCAGCAGAGGGCTATTTACTATTGTGAATGATGTCAGCAATTTTTGCAGCAGTTTTGGGAATAGAGGGGAAAAGAGACAGGCTTAACATGAAAAACAAATAAAAATACGAAAAAAAGACTGATATACAGCACAATTTTTGCAGAAACCAGCATCGTTTTATTTTCATGAGCTGAACCATATGGGCTATGAGCGATAGTTAAACGCGGCTAATGACCACAAGTTGTGAAGTAAGAGCAGTATTTACAAAATAAACCTTATATGCTTCGTTTATTCTTGCTCAGGGGGGGGGGTCAATTGCACCCATTGCCCCTCTGTATCCGCACTTGTGAGTGACTGATGAACGTTTCTCTGCTTTTAATTCTGTTCCATTGTTTTATTAAATCAATCAAATCAAATCAAATTTTTTTTGAACGAAATTTTTGACATTCTTGATGTGCGATTGATCATGGCAACTTTTATATGATTCAGTGTTCCCAGATTGGTGGTTTTTCCAACCAAAATGGTTGGAAAAAATGCCTTTGGTAGGAAAAATGGTGGGAAAATATTCATAGTGGGATTTATGGTGGGAAACCACACATTCTGATAGCTCACTTAATGGTCATAAAACCAGTTGACGTTGAATAGTTGTGTATCTATAACAAAGTTCATCAAAATTGGTCCCTGAACGTTAATAGGTAGGGGTAAAAAGTTTTTAACATTTAAAACCAACTCTAACTATTTTTTAAACTGGTAAACTGCTCTAAATACTATGCATGGTGCAAAATTGGAATTAAAACAGTTTTAGTTTGAAATTGTCAAAATTGACATTTTAACAGGTAAATTATCTTTAAATCTTTAAAACCTAATTTTTAGTTTCACATTAAATTTGGAAAATTTTTAAGCACAAAACTCATTAAAAGAAACAAAATAAACAAATGGAAATAATATAAAAATAACTTACCATTGCATAGAAGTGCTCCAATACGGTAAGGTGGAAAGTCTGCACAGAGATGCATTCCAGAATCTTCCGGTATTGAACAGATATAATCTTGTTCCTTGGAAAATTCATAGTAAAATGAAATACTGAAAGAAAACAATTGAACAAAAACAAATAAATGTAAACATTATTAAAATTAAACAAACATATATTCTTATGTAGCGTCTAAGCAAAAATGCAAAATAAAAGCAAATTTAAAGTTTTTTTTTTATAAAATATTTTCTAGTTATGTTATGGCTTGCAAAAATGCACATACATACATTATACACTCATGATTAAAAAAAAATTAGCCTTAAGCTCTAAGCCTGTATATTTTTAGATTAAAATATTTAATTTAAGTTATTCATTTTCTTTCATAACTCTATTAAAATTAATTTTTGTTCAGCTTAAAAAAAAAAATATTTGTATTTATCAAGTATCAACCCCGCAACAAAAACACTTCTATCAGAAAAAATATGTAAGTCTTACACTATGGACAAAAATGGTAAGCACCTACTAGTAAGGTACACTATGCACACAAAGTTATTTATTCTTTAGATTTTGTCAAAAAAGTTAAAAAAAAGGCAATTTAAGTTTTTAAACTTTCATAATTAACATATTTTTTAGCTGCACTATTCTCTTAATTCTTGAAATAATATCACAAATAGGTACGCAAGTAATGTTTAAGTGGATAACCCCGACAAAATCAATAACAGTTAGACACTGAAACTAAATTTTTACAAACGGAACGCTTCAAAGTCCCACAAAATTCGACTTGCTGCGAAAAAATATATATGTATTCAAAACTCAGGTTCATACATATGTACATTAGGGTGGTCCTTATATTGGGTTTTTTGGAAATTCCAACTTGGATAGGCATCAAATGACTCTAAATAGAGAAACAAAAAATTCCTAATTTTTTCAGATTTTTATTTCACCCCACTGGTCTCCCTTTTTTCACTTCAAGGTACAAATAATGGAGTTAGAGTGATTCTTATAACACGCGAAAAAAAAATCAGAACTTATAGGTTAGATTCAGACGAAAAAAAAATCGTATTAGAGGGGGGGTCTATTTCCTCCCATTCAGGCGGGAGGGGTAATTTTCTAATAATTTGACCCAAAATAGAAAAAAATTATTAAAAAAAAACGGGACCACTTACAATGGCATGCTCTAGCTTTTTTCAAAGCCATGAATCCAGTCTCTGATATGTTTTTTAAATCAAGTTTTTATTGTTAATAGTTTCTGAAAATATTATATTCAAACGTAAAAAATTATTATTTTTGTTTTTGTTTTTAGATTTAGAAAATTATTTTTTCTTAAACTATTTAAAATGAAACTTGATTTAAAAAATATATTAGAGACTGGATTTATGGCTTTAAAAAAGCTATAGCATGCCATTGCAAGTGGTCCCGTTGTTATTTAATATTTTTTTTTAATATTTTGGGTCAAATTTTTAGAAAATTACCCCTCCCGCCTGAACGGGGGGAAATAGACCCCCCCCTCCAATACGATTTTTTTTTCGTCTGAATCTAATCTATAAGTTCTGATTTTTTTTTCGCGTGTAATAAGAATCAAACTAGCCCCATTATTTATGGGGTGAAATTACCAGGGGGGTGAAATAAAAATCTGAAAAAATTAGGGAAATTGTTTTTCAATGTTTTGAATCGAATGAGGGCTATCCAAGACAATGTCCAATTTAAGGACCACCCTAATGAACATACTATGTTTAATTCGCGGCTTCAAAAATAGTGATTGCAAAATTATTTGAATTTTCGACACTTTTTTTCAGGCGATTCTAGTTCCAGGACATCAAAACTAAAAATCAAAAAAAAAAGTATATATAACTTAGAGTGGTCAAAAAATTTGAAGGGTGGTCAATAATATCCAAAAAGTTACACATCGAAAACATTATTCAAATGTGAACAAAAATTGTTATCAATTTTTAGGTTCTAATTTTTCAAAACCGATTTTCCGAAAACTACTGTGATAAAAAACAAGCTAATGGGTGGTCAAAAGTGGTAATTTTAATGGTCATCTTTTAAATTTTACTAAAAATTAAATAAAAAAAATATTTTTCGGGTCCAGTTAAAATTTGAAGTCCTGCTTTTAAAAAAATCGAACAATTAATTTTGCACTTTTAACTTTTTTTTTATAGATTTGAAGGAAAATTATGGTCCAAATTTGTTAGTCTTAACCAAAAAAAAAATCAAAAAATAATGTTGCACTGTTAACGTTACTTTGAAAATAGCACGACAGTCTTTTTCTCAGAAATGGAACTAGCTAGAAACTTGCAGTAAGGATCCAAATTCGCAATAACTGAGTTTAATTTTTTCAGTCAAAAAATTAAAAAAAAACAACTTTCGAAATCAGCATGACAGTCGTTTTCCCAGCAACGGGGGTATTTTAAAATTTGCATAACGGCTCCAAGTTTGGATTTTTTTAATGCATGGGTGACAAATGGTGTAGTGGATGTAGTGCTTGACTGCTTACTTAGAGGTGTGGGTTCGAGCCCCATTCTAGGCAGCATTCTTTTCTATATTCTCCCAGCTTAACTGGACGCCACCTGTGGGATTTAATGAGATAATAAACACCTTAATCTCAATCCACTGTGCCAAATCTTTCCTATTCTCCTAGTCTTTCTAACTAGTGCCGTGCAATTCAGGTTGCATTGAAAAGACCTTAGGTCGTACAGGCATTATAGTTACAAATTATTATTATTATTATTTAAAAAAAACTATGGTCGAAATTATAAAACCCTGCACTCAGAGAAAAACGTCGGGTAAATTACTAACACGAGTCGTGTAAAATGGGCAAGTTGCACTATCCCTTATAAAGTAACAGGAATTTCAGAAATCTACCTGATTTTAATAACCTTATATTCAGTGCAAAATCAACCTGGTGACCTTTCTTACAATAATCAAGATATAAGAAGATGTCCTGTTATTTTTACTGAATTCTTGTGATGAAGAAATTTTTACAAAAGTCAATTTTAACCCAGGTGGTGTTTTTATGGTTATTTTTACAATTTTTAACAATTGAATTTAACCTGGCCTCCTGTTAAAGTAGAACTTTGCCAGTTCGTTTCAACGTGTTACACCAGTGTTAAAACACACACACCGGCTATCGAATTAGTTTGAACCTATTGATGTTTGGCACCAGTTTTTGCGCAGTGGATTGGCCAAGTGGATCAGTGCTACCTCCGTGTGTGGAAGGTTGCCAGTTCAAAACTAAGTAAATATCCCAAAGAATTTTTAAAATAAAATAAATATTTAATCAATTCCTATACTTTCAGAATAATGCAAAACGTGTTTAGCGATAAGCAGCGCCAGCGTAGGAGACGGCAGAGACGTATGTATTCACATAAGTACATTATACAGGGTTGATCCATCATGTGAATCATGTTAAACAAGCTAAATTTTTTTTATTAAACTAACCAGATTTTCATGTAAAATTTACAGGACATTTTCATATTAATTTAAGAAGATTTTCATATAACTATAGAATTACTATTTTAAGCCAGAGTTAAATCTAAAAGTTGTCATGCAGATTTTACCTGCAACCTTCGTTAATTTTACACGACGTTCAAATAGGAATCTGGTTAAACAATCAACCTGATCTAGCGAGTTGAAAAATAACAACCTGAAAATCTGGTATAATAGACCAGAAATTGGTTATTTACCAGTTTTTTTTCTCTTGCGATTAAAAAAATAATTTCGCAGTATAACTTTGAAACTCGGACCTTAATTTCCTTAAAATGCGCAACGCGATGCTAATTTGACAGTAAAGTTATTGAAAAAAAATTAATTTTTGATTGTTGTCTAATTATGACTTGAAAATTAGAATAAAGTTTTTTTAAGTGAATAAAATACTCCAAATTTGGAATCTTACTGAAAGTTTCTAGCTCTAGCTCCTTTGCTGAGAAAATGGCTGCCATCCAGTATAGAAATTCGAAGCAAAATGCAAAAAAATGCAAATTTCTGTCGTTGATCTAAGTAAAAATTGTTATGCTTACTTCACAGATGTCATTATTGAAGCTGTTCGCAGTGTATACATAAGTACCTAACACCTCTGAGTTAGTTCAAGGTTTGTTGCTAGGTTAATTTTTTTAATGGAGCAGACATTGATTTTTCTATGAAGACAAGGCTTGACTAATAACTTACTGCAAAAAGTGGAAGAAGTAAGAACAAAACAAAAAATACTCATATCTGACATTTTAGAATGATTTGATAAGTCAAATACGATTTTTTGAACCCATGGAATCTCCAATGCTTTTGATTTACATTGTTCTGCTTTTTACAAAAAGGGTAGAGGTAGTTTAAGTTTTTCTTAAAACCCTGGCAACGGTTTGAAAATGCATTTTTTAGTAAAAATGCCAACATCAATTTCTTTTGTAACATCAAGACTGCAATCGGCACATTGTTTGCAAGCTTTATCTTAAATATACTTTTAAACTTTGCAACTTAAACAAGTCATTCTATTAAATTGTTTAAATATTTATGTCATTTTAATATGTATCTTATGTTAAGCAAACATCAAAAATTTGTATATTTAGTTTTATTTAGTTTTGTTTGTTTCATAAGTTAAGGGAATATTTAGAATATGAGCGGACGTTAGTTAGTTTTTTTTGTGTTTTATTAGTGTGGAAAGTACTAAATATAAGTTTTATAATAATTCGTTTGGGTATATGCTCAACTGACATAGATAAATTATGTCAGTTTTTGGGTAAGTGTTTTGTGTGCTAGCTGAGTTGTGTATAGGAAAACATTTATTGCAATAATTCTCATTTACATAAATATTATGAATACCTTTCATCGAGTCTGTAAGTGTTAAACCTGCAAAAAACATAATGTTTTGAGTTTTTTTTTGTGTTTTTGATTTCTCTGTTAAAATAAAAAAAAATATATAAATTTAATGCCAAATTATAATTTATTCAAAAACCTTTTGAATTTATATATATAAAAGCATACACACGAGCTATTTTGTAGAAATCATTTTTGAAAAATCTAACATCTAAGAAGTCGAATAGTAATAGACAAACAAAAGCAGTTACACTTTATGGTTATCGTTTTTAACTTAAATTGTTAAAAATATAATAATTTGTATGAATGATTTTGAAAAAAAAATAATACATATGTACACTTAGTAAAATATGTGCTTTAAATGCAAATATTATTTAAAAAAAAAAGTATAAATGAGTAAGGTGAAATTTTATTTATTTATTTCAAATAATAATAAAAACTTAACAGTTACAGTCAAATTAATATGAGTTCATTTAAATAAAATTGAAAAAGAAAAAGAAGAAAAAGTTAAATAAAACTGTTTTTTTGACAAATATTTTTAAACAAGAGTAGGTAATAGAAATTTCAAGTTAATATGGGGCTCTTCTTCATAAGAACTTTATAGTGTGACAGATGTTATGTTTTACCATGACAGATGGATAATTATTTTTTTGTTTAAATATGGTCAATTTTCTAAGAAAAAAATAGTATACAAATTTATAAAAATTTATTGATATTTCAGCTCTCGTTTTTTATAATGATATCTACCTACCATATTTGCACATTTCTTATTCGTTAACAAAAATCTTATTTTTCGAAAACGGTTCCATATTTCTTATTTACTAAATTTGATTAATAAAGGAAAAGTTGATTTTTTAAAAATGACTTGGTTGATTTTAATGAAATTTGATACCAAGTTGATTTAAACATTATATTCAGAAGAGTTAAAAATAAATATTTCCTGAAATACAAATAATAGCACCTTTACACATTTCCACTGTTTTGTTTATAAAAATCTAATTTAATCTAAAACACCTAAGGGCGAAAGGTTGCTATTAACAGTACCTCCGAAAGAACCATAGGTATTTTTCATTTTTAATTTTCTCATTATCGGATGAGCCAAAGCCTGTTTCAATCAAATTTTATGCTGAATTCTTAGAAGTCTAAATATAATTTCCAATCAAAATTTTCGAAAACATATTTTTTTGAATTTAAAAATAAAAATCAAAATTTTTATTATTATTATCATTATTATTATTATTATTATTATTATTATTATAGAGTTTACATACATTCCTCAACCTCTATAAGATTGGAAATTACCTATCCCGGGCTATGCCAAGGGATTAGGCTCTGTTGGGGCTTAGACCATGTTCTAGCCCTTTGGCTGGATTTATTCTATTGATTCAATTTAGTGATGGTTTATGTTTTGTAGGAACCGACGCGTGATGTTACATGTTTCTAGGACTACAGCTTTTTGGATTGTTGTGAATTCTCCTTTGATATTGAGTTCTTCTAGATGTTTGGGCAGGCTTTTCGGTGTAACAGCAGTTGATGACATTATGATGGGAAAAATTGTTGTTTTATATCCCCTATACATTCTCTCCATTTCGAGGCTTAGGTCCGTATATTTGCTCACTTTGGTGTTGTATGCGGTGATTAAGTTTGTTGTTAGAGGAATCGCTATATCAATTATTTTTATCTCTTTCTTCTGGCAGTCGAACAGAACAATATCTGGTTTGTTTGCAGATATCGCCCTGTCCGTGGTGATTGGTCGATCCCAATAAAGCTTATGCGTGCCATTCTGGAGGACGGGGGCTGGGTTATATTGGTAGTAGGGTTTTTTGGTTTCAACGAGATTGTACTGCAATGCCAGGTTTTGATGAATTATCTTTGCTACGTTGTTATGTCTGTGGAGATAATCTGTTGCAGCTATTGCAGGACAGCCGTCTATTATATGGTCTATTGTTTCTCCAGGTCTGTTGCATTTTCTACACGTGTCAACGATGTTCTCTTTGAGGATATACTTTCTATAGTTTTTTGTTGCAATTATTTTGTCCTGGATGGCAACAAAGAAACCTTCAGTCTCTGCATAAATTCGTCCTTTCTGTAGCCAGTTGTTGGAGAGCATTTTGTCTACATGACTCTGCTCTAGCTGGTATGGGTGGGCACCTCAAATTGTTTTCTCCTTCCAGGATTGGAGTAGGTTATCATGGGTAACAACTTCACGGAGATTGAGCTCTCCAGATAGGTTTAATGGGGTTATAGAGCTATCTGCTTCGGCGATGGTTTTGTATAGCAAGCTGTTATTGCTGAGGAAGTATTCTCGTAAGTTTTTGACTTGATTTATGTGCAGATTCCTGATATCCACAAGATTTCGACCTCCTTGACTGCGGGGAAGATATAATCTTTCCATCGTTGAGAGGGCACGGTGACATCGATATTTGGTCATTTTAGTTCTGACTAATCGCGACAGATTATCAATATCTGTGTTGGACCATGTCAAGATGCCAAAAGAGTACGTTAGAAGTGGAATTGCCCAGGTGTTAATGGCTTTTATTTTGTTGGGTCCGTTGAGCTGGCTCCACAAGATTTTTTCAGTTCTTTTTTCAAACTCTTTTGTATTATTATTATTATTATTATTATTATTATTATTATTATTATTATTATTATTATTATTATTATTATTATTATTATTATTATTATTATTATTATTATTATTATTATTATTATTATTATTATTATTATTATTATTATTATTATTATAGAGTTTATATACATACTTCTCAACTTCTGTGAAGTTGGAAATTACCTATCCCGGGCTTTGCCAAGGGATTAGGCTCTGTTGGGGCTTAGACCATGTTCTATCCCTTTAGTTGGAGTTTGTTTGTAGAAATCGTCGCACAATATTACACGTGTTTAGGATCACAGATTTTTGCATTGTTAGTAGTGCACTTTCAAGACTATGTTGCCTAAGATGTTCGATAAGTTTCTTCGGAATCAATCCAGTAGCTGAGAGTATTATTGGTGTTATGGTTACTCGATCAGCGTGATACATCATCCTTAGTTCTTCAGCAAGTTCCGTATACTTCTCTATTTTCGTGCTGTAAGTCGTTTGAAGATTGTTGTTGAGTGGAATGGCTATATCAAAGAGATGGATCACATTCTTAGTTTTATCAAACAAAACTATATCAGGCTTATTGGCTCGTATAGTGCGGTCGGTGACAATCGATCTATCCCAGTAGAGTTTTGCTGTGCTGTTTTCCAATACAGATGGTGCTTCGTATTTATAATAGGGAACTAATTGTGACACTAAGTTGTATTTGTTTGCCAACATTTGATGTATAATCTTGCCAACTTGGTTGTGTCTAACTGTGTAGTCAACTCCAGCCAAGACGGGGCATCCTCCGATAATATGATCTATTGTTTCTGCTTGGATGTTGCATCGCCGGCATGTATCGCTGACAAGGTTTTCTTTCAGAATATATTTTCGGTAGTTCCGCGTGGCTATTACCTTATCTTGGATAGCGATAATGAATCCTTCGGTTTCTCCAAAAAGATATCCTCGTTTCAACCAAAGGTTGGAGTTCAATAAATCGATGTGGCTTTGGTACATTTGCCCTGGATGTATCCCGTGTAGTGCTTTGGCTTTCCATTTCACTATTAGCTCTTCTTTAGAATGGACATTACTAGGAATTGGAAGCTCTTCTTCCCTTAGGTTTAAGGGGGTGTAGTTCCTATCTGCTAAGCAAACAGTTCGGATCATGTCAGATGTTGCAATCTGTTCCCTGAAATAACTTCTCAGATTCAGTACTTGAGAGTAGTGAAGGTTAGGGATGTCCAAGAGACCTCGTCCACCAGCTTCAGTTGGGAGTGAGCACCGCTCTATTGCACTTCTAGGGTGCTGACAAAGGTGTTTTGACAAACTCGTTCTGATAGATGTTGCAATTTGATCAAGGTCTGTGTCTGACCATTTTACTATTCCAAACGAGTAGGTTAGTACCGGAATTGCCCAGGTGTTAATGGCTGTACGTTTGTTTCCGGCGTTTAAGTGCGATTTTAGAATTTTCCTAATCCTTTGGTCAAATTGTTGTCTTACTCTTTTCTTAATTTCACCATTTTCTAGTCCCCTTAGTTGTAAAAAACCCAGATACTTATAGTTTTCGCCCGCTGTTAAGTTGGCGATGGTATTATTTTCGTCGATTGAGTATCCGTCTGTGTCATCTTGGACTTTCCCTTTCTTAATGTGTATTGTTTTACATTTATCGATACCGAACTCCATTCCAATGTCATCACTGAATCTTTTAACTTGCTCTATCATTCTGAATAGCTTCTCTTTGTTGCTCGCGTAGAGTTTTAAATCATCAACATAAAGAAGATGGTTGATCTGTAGGCTTCCAGTTTCAGCCTTTAAGTTGAAACCAATGTTAACTTTTCGGAGCACCTTGCTTAGTGGATTCATGCCAAGGCAGAACCATAGAGGGCTGAACGCATCTCCTTGGAAAATTCCACATTTTATTGGGATGGATGGACTCGAATTTTGTCCAAGGTGCAATTTAACATTCCATTTCTTCATGGCGGCTTCCATAAAACGAACGACGTTTGCTTCAATCTTGTATGTATCAAGGATTTTTAGCAGGTACGGATGCGGAAGGCTGTCAAATGCCTTCTTATAATCTATATACCCCATGGAGATATTGCGCTTGTTTTGGATCGCCTGGTGGACCAGAACAGAGTCAATTGTCAGTTGTTCCTTGCACCCCATGGAGTTTTTCGAACATCCTTTTTGCTCACATGTTATGATATTGTTTACAGTGCAGTGTCGATACACGCGATTGGTAATAATTTTTGTTAGAAGCTTGTATAATGTGGAAAGACACGTGATTGGCCTGAAATTAGCAGGATCCGATGTATTGGTCCCTTTTGGTATTAAAAATGTGCTTCCAGTCATCATAAAACCCGGAATTCTTTCAGGTTCTATCAAAAGCTTAGTAAAAAATTCAGCAATGAAGATGTGAGAACAAGTTAGTTTCTTTAACCATATATTTTGGACTTTGTCGGGACCAGCTGATTTCCAATTATTATTATTATTATTATTATTATTATTATTATTATTATTATTATTATTATTATTATTATTATTATTATTATTATTATTATTATTATTATTATTATTATTATTATTATTATTATTATTATTATTATTATTATTATAGAGTTTCTTAATTTCTCAACCCCTATGGGGTGGGAAAATACCTATCCCGGGCTATGCCAAGGGATTAGGCTCTGTTGAACATATTGTTGGTTTTTATGGAGATTGTAAAAAGCGACGAACTATACTGCATGTGCTGAGGATGACTGATTTTTGCATTTTTTCCAGTTCCTTGAGAAGATTTTCCTTTTCCATCTGCGAGACTAGTGTCTTAGTAATAAGTCCAGTTGCCGAGATCACGATTGGGACAATTTGAACGTTTTCAGCTCGATACATCGCCTTCATCTCGTTTGCCAGTTCGGTGTACTTTCCAATTTTTGTGCTGTATGTTGATTGTACATTGTGGCTTAGAGGTATGGCAATATCATATATGGTGATCTTATTCTCGCGTTTGTCGAAGACTACTATATCTGGTCGGTTAGCCCTTATTGTTTGGTCAGTTATTATTGACCTATCACAGTATAATTTAAAAGTGGCACTTTCGAGAACTGCCGGAGGACTGTACTTGTAGTAGCGTTCATTTTCAACCGCTAGGTTTTTATTATTATTTCCAACAAGAAATCCATGTAGGTACATAAGTAAAACTGAAATTAATATCTACAAATTGCATATGACAAAGGTTCCCACTACCTTGGCTCCGCTATCAAACGATACCAGTGCTGAGTTCAAACGAAAAATTACTCTTGCCAATCGCTGTTTCTTTGGGCTAAGAAGGCAATTGAGAAGCAAAGCCCTCTCTCGAGCACACGGCCGTAGCCAGGTTCAAACGTATGGGTGAGCTGATGGTTGTTTTGGGTGAGCTCACTATTTTTTAAGGAAACTCATAATGATGTCTACAAAAACTAACTTTTCTTAAATAAAATGTAGGTATAAGGTACCAATAACAAGTATGTGTATTTTCCGGTTAAAGATATAAATGTTCAGGTAATGATTGCCTGGTGGTGGTACTGAAAATATCCTTAGAGCATTTCTGAAAATACTCAATAGAACTATTTGACAGATAGCAATATATTGCTCTTTTTTTCATTAAAAACCGTCAAAATTTTCAATTTTTGGAATCAGCGAAATTTTTTAAAAATAAAAAATAAAATTTGATATCAAAATCCAATCGATGCCACAATGACAGTTCTTGCTTTGAAAAGAAGGAAAAATGCTTTTGGATCTGATTTCAGAATCGAAAATAAAATCGTACACGTATAGAATCGGTCTTCCTGATTGCCATTCAAAAAGGTATGTAGTAAAATAAGAAACCTACTTTTATTTTTGCTTTGCAGTTCTATATGTGACAGTTCTTACAAAACGTTAACAGATTCTTAAAGTCATTCTTATTATAAGCTATGAACACAAGGGGAAACCAATGAGTTTAAAATCTAATTATAATATTCAATGAGTTTCCATAATCGCAGCATACTTTTGACTGAAAAATAACAGATCAAGTGACTAACAACATGAGCACACAAGAACACACGCAATGAACCGGGGAGTCCCCGGTTTACTGGCGAAAAAATCAAAGTATGCGGTATGAAACGAGAAGGATGGCGACACCGACCTAGCCATAAAAGTGAACTACGACTGAGATGGCTGACTGAACCTAGAATGATGCGGCCCGGAAAGTCTTTAAAACCTCGTGGGACGGTGCTCTAGACTAGAGGAGGGCAGCGTTACAGGTGGTGCACTCAAGTTGAAGAGGACCTCAACCAACTTGGCATGCGAAACTGGAGACGGCTAGCTAGAAACCGAGCCGGCTCGGCTGAAAGAAGCTTGTTGGTTGAGGCCCTGGTTTACCCTGGATTGTAGCGCCACCTTAAGTAAATAAGTAAGTTTGTGGGATTTGTAATAGTGAGATCCTTAAAGCGGAATTTTATGATTGCGAGATTTTATGATTGCTTATATTTATAGTATGCAATACAATAACCTTGTCAGCACATACATACTGTCATTCCCAAAAGTTTTCGGAATTATTCTATATCAAATCTATAAAATGATTGCTCTTGCTATGTTGAGATTATTAAAAATCTAACGGTAGGTAGGATATCTTGCTCATAATTTCTTTTGTTTCCCATATTAAAATGTACATTTATCAAGACAAAACAAAGAGAAAAGAAGATAGCAGAAAAACAACAACGACAGAACAAAAAATAATAACAGAAAAAAAACTCATTCTTTAAAAAAAAAAAAACTTTTATCCGAATAATTTTGTGAGTGACTGTATATGACACATCATTGCGGAATTGCATAATTGTTTGATTGTGCATTTTTTTCCCAATTATATCTTGAACCCTAATACCTATACTTTAACGGTATTATAAAAAAATAAAGTGCATAATATAACCTTTCCAACGATGTATGACACATTCGTGTTGAGTAGCAGGACAAGCACAAAATGAGGAATAACAGTATGCAGTATTGTTTTTTTTGGTGTTTTAAAGCCGAATATTTCGTGAACTCATGGTTTAGAGCTTAACGATCATATATAATGAAATCATATACTCGCAATAAAAGCATTTAGTGTTGAGTAGAACGACCAGCTCTCATAAATGTTGGCCCATTTTCCTTTAGACCTGATTGAATAATGTGAGTTTTTGGGTGCAGGGAACTTTCATTAAATGGGAACTAAATCCACTTGAACGAAGTGGACTTAGTTCTCATAGAAGATGGGAATTAAATTCCACAAAAGTGAGTGGTGAGTAGTGGGGGTAATTCCCACTACCAAGTAAAGCCTAGTTTATACTTCAAAGCGAAGTGAAATCAAATTTGTCATGAAACATCAATAATTTACGAACCAAAAGATTTTCAAAAGAATAGTTTTCGTCATAAAATTTGGTTGCAAATAGCCCATTGAGTTGAATTTGTTTCGAGACAAATTTGTTCCTCCTTGTCGGCGAAATAATTGCATTTAGTTTTTGACAGTTTTTCACGCCTAGGAAAAAAAGTAATTTTTTCTATGAACACTAAGTGCATAACTTTGACCAAAGTTCCTTAGACACGTATATAATTCTCAGTGAGTTCTTTCACTGAGTGTTATATGCACTTGTCGGTAACCATCGACAAAAACATTGCGTCTTAGATTGGGTATGGTGGCATCTAACTGATGAGCCCACCACCATACCTGGGCGAAACGCTTTCTTTGGAGTAAAGGCCACAATAACCTTTATTATTGAATTTTATTCATGAAACTCCACAAAAGAATTTATTTAGGAAGAATTATTGATGGTTTTTACTATTAATAATTTGTCTTTATGTTTTCTTTTAAACAATTCTTCACATGGATGTATAAGCCAGGCCTAAAATATAAATTTTATTAGCAAAATAGAAATACTTTTTACAATTGTTATTAGACTAAGAGCCCCCAGCAGATTTTGGGTGTGAATGATAGTAAAAAAAAGAAGTATAGGCGTCGAAAGCTTCATTAAAGGCTAGTAAAAAAATCAAAGTCTTGCAGTCTATAACTGGGGCCTTTGCGAGTAACAGTGCATCGAAAAAAAATATGAATGCAACTTCGAGGATAATCGTGTTAGCCAATTTGGTTTTCACCCCTCCCTAGATAAGCTCCGCGGATCTCATATCATGGAATCTGAGATCATTGGAGTGTTTAAGTCACCCTGCCAGACTGTTTTAAAAAACCGTTTTTCATTTAGAGTTTTGAAATTTTTAAACGGTCTGGTAAAGCGAACTATACACTCAAACGGTCTCGGATTCCGTTATATGTGATCCGAGGAGCTTATTTAGGGAGGAGTGAAAACCATTTTTTCGATATGATAAATTCAAAGTTTCTTTAAATCCAGATTCTTTAAAAGCAAGAGAAACTTTGCATTCACCCAGCCTTGCACCTACCCCAAGCAGGGGGCAGCATGCCCCCCATACATACCTCACTATTTATTCGCCGTAATACTTTTGTCTTCCAGCATTACGGCGAGTAAACAGTGAGGTATGTATGCAACCCCCCTGCTTGGGCACACTATATGATTTAGGGTAGGTGCGAGGCTGGGTGTATGCAAAGTTTTCGTGCAATTTTAAATTTTTGCTATTTTTATCGTTGAAAGTTAGTTCCCTCTTTATATTTGAAAATGTGTACTTAGTTCTCATAAAGAAGTGAACTATTGTCTCCCCTGTCTGGGAGCTAGGTCCTTCGTTAACGTGGATTTAGTTCCCATTTAATGAGAACTAAGTCCCTCGGTGGACTTAGTTCCTGGGGCCTTAGTTCCCTGCACCGAGTTTTTGGCGTTACCGCTCTCGTTTCAAGCAATCTAGCTAACCATAATTTGAAGTGGTTACCAATGATGACTCACTCACTCAGTCACTGAAGCGGTAATTCAACGCCTGATTTTTTTTTTTTGTAAGTTATCGATGTGACTTTATCTTCTCTCGAAGAGCGTTTTGAACAGTATAATCAAATCAAACTTGAAGTAATATTAACAGCAATAAATTGAAAACGCTTAAAAGGATTTTATATTGAGAGATGCATGATAAATCGTATTGAAGAAGAAGAATTCGCTACAATATTTGCAAGAACGAGATCACGCTAAGCTGGAATTTCCAAATTTTATAAAATGTATTTTGTCGAAAACCTTCAAGCAGTATTAATATTTTACATCATGTTTGTTTGGTCTTAACTATTATTAAGAAAATTCGTTTGGTTTCCAAAAAAAATTAATTTTTATCAAAAACGTTCCCAAGAGTGTGGGAAAAAAGTTTTGTAAGGAAGAATAATTAAAAATCACATTATCTGCAACACATCAAAGAACATACCTTTTATTTTTATTAACTTTGACGATAAGATAACCTATTTTAAAAAGTGGGTGTTTCAGTAGGCGGAAATGATCTCCAATGATAACTTAGGATATCTTTTATCATATCTGAAAATTCCATTCAAATCGGTTGACCACTTCAGATTTTACATCTGTGAAGTTAGCTGGGCAACTTTCACCAACGCAAATGGGACTTTGACATGACAGGGTGGTCCTTCAGACGCGGCAGGTTTCACTAAAATGGATCTCAAAAGTAATGACGTAGATTTATCGGAAATGGTCTAAGGATTTTAAATTTTTAAACTCTAAAATCGTACCTGATCCCTTGTTTGAGTTATAGGCATATGCATATATGTATATAGCCGTGACGGCATTTTGACATGGTTGGGAAATAAATTGTTAAAAATCAACGAATTATCACACTATAATGTCCTATATCTTTTTACAAAGCTTTAGTTATATTTTTAAAATTTATGTTCAGGCTGATTAAGTGAATAGTTTTTTATTAAAACAAAAGTACGAATCCAAAAACCCACTAAATTTTCGAACTTTTCTTAATAATTGTTGAATTGAATCCGAGCAGACTATTTTTTCATTAAAACTTTTTTAGATTTCAAGTTGATTGCATTTTCCAAATTTGGCAATAATAAATTTATAGCAACAAATAGTATATTAAATAGTAGAAGAACAAATACAGGGTGCTTAGCATAGGATGCAGCAAAATACTGGAACGGACACGTATTGAGGGGGGATTTATATCTATTCCCTTTCCCGTTCAGGCGTGAGGGTCAATTTCATAAAAAACTGACTTAACATAGAAAAATAATTATTAAAAACTAAGGGTACTATCTGGACTGAAATTTTATGGATTATCTTAAAGACAGAAATTCATTCTTGAAATTTATTTTTAAATAATGTTCTTTTAATCCTTAGTTTTAGAAAAATCCCTTTTGAAGTTCAAAACTTTAAAAATTTTGCTTTTTTTCGATTTTTACCAATGTTGCGTCACCCCTCAAGGTTGAAAACTTGGATTAATTTCAAGGCCAATTTCCTAATCAAAAAACAATTTAACACATATTAAAACTAACGGATTTGACGTAAGGTGGTGTTTGGTAGGAACCTGATAACTCCATTCTAAAATTAGCGTCTTTACGCCCACTTAAAATCAAGCTAGAGTGTAAACGAGGCCACAGATTTTCTTCAAATTTAGAATACTTATGAACATAGCCTTTGAAAAATTATGTTTCAAATTTGAAGAAAATCGGTTCACCCGTTTAGGTTGTAGGTCGATGTAAAGTGGACGCAAAGACGCAAATTTTAAAAAGGAGTTATCATGTTTCTACCAAATACCACAGATATGTACATGTAGATGTACATTAGGGTGTGTCACTTTGGTATGGCGAAAAAAATACTGTTCAGGTTTAAAATCTAATACCTGCCACAAGTTGAATTAGAATCGTAGAAATAAGAGTACATATATGAAAAATTTTTGAAATTAGATGGTGTTTTGGCTCGCTAAACAACAAGGTTTATTTTCGAAAACTGTGTTTTTAGTACTTTTTCTGTCTATTGCTTGGATATGGTTATAGTTAATCTGAGCTGATTAAACTAATTTAAATAATTTTGCATTAAGTATACAAACAATTAAAAAGATACAAATTTAAGGCAGTACAAATTTGAATTTTAAAAATTCTAAATCACTCAAAATTGTATTTTTATACAATTTTCAAGTGCCACAGATATTAATAATTTTTTCTGAAATCAATTTTTACCTATCCGCTCAAACTGGGTGGATTAGTGAGTCATACATTTTTGGTTTTTAGTCTTCAAGTTGTGTTTGATTTATTGATGATAATAAATAAATTAAATTTAAAACTTTTAAAAACGTGTTTTATTTTGTTTAACTTTATTTTATTTTATTTGAAATTTAAAAATAATTCGCCGGAAGATGGAGTATAAGCTCCAAAACGCGTCGCAATAAATTAAAAATATAGTTGTGAAAATTGTTATTTTTAAATTTCAAATAAAATAAAATAAAGTTAAACAAAATAAAACACGTTTTTAAAAGTTTTAAATTTAATTTATTTATTATCATCAATAGTGAGTCATGACCAGTTAAGTCGAAAATAAAAGTCAAGTTTCAAATTTTTCGCAGTTTTGGGGTTGCCATCTATTTTTTTCAAAATTTAAAATCATTTAAAAAAAAAAAGCCGGGTTTTGAGCACATGTTAGCGTATACCTTCTCGAACATGAAAAAATAGTGTCAGACCAGTTTTACGGTTGAAAGTCCTTGCCAGACGAGCTTAACATTTTCTAAGTAAAAAAAAAAACAAAAAATGCGGCTTTGCATTTTTTTTTTTGCAAATTTAGCTAGCTAAAATTTTTGTCATTTTTTTTTCAAGAATCCATTTCTATGGTAAATTTTATTCTCTACAAAAAAGGTTTTCAGATTTATCTCGAAATTTTGCTCTGTTTTTGAGTTATATGCAAAAGACCAAAAAGGGTGCTTTTGCACCCCCTTCTCCAAAATGCACCCTCTCATTTAATAGCTCATCGTGGTTTTCTCATCTTCAATTACCCATTTGAAGATTGTTATAATAAAATCTCATGAACGTCTTACGTCTTGCCTTGTTTTTTAGGACATAATCAATAGCCTAAAACAAACGCTTTTGGTGTTCTTTTAAAGCTTTTTTAGCAAGCCAAAGCCAAATCTCAGAAACTAAGGTTATTATTGCCTAGCGATTTCTTATATTCGACTAAGAATTCATTACAGCTTTAATTTTGGAAAAAAATTATATTTTTTTGCAATTTTGAAAAATAAAAAGAAGAACATTTAAATTTGTTTTAAAATTTTGACTTTGAAATTAAATTTCTGAAAAACTATTCATTTAGTCAACTTGAACCAAACATACAATTTAAGAATTATAGCTTTCTATAAAAAGATACAGAACATTATAATGTGATTATTTCCCAGCCACGTCAAAATGCCTTCACGCCTATATACACATATACTCGTAAGCTATAACTGAGATCATTTCCAACAAATCTGCATCATTACTATTGGGATCCATTTAAGTCACCTGGAGGAATTTGTATTTTGTTTGCATATTTGTTTGCATTTCTATTCCCGATTACGCAGTTCACCAAATAAGGTTGGAATAGTGTGAACTGCAACTTCACAGTGAAGTTAGCAGGTCTCTCGGATACCACCTTATAATGGTGAACTGCGAAATCAGGAAGTGCAAGAAAAAATGCAAATTTCTGTCAAGGTCCCATTTGCGTAAAAAGTTGCATTGCTATCTTCACAGACGAGGCGTTCGATTTTATAGATTTAAGATCGCCTCTTAATGGTTATGAAACTGAATTCTATCAGCTATAAACTACACACAGTTTGTGATGAAGTAAAATGTTTGACAAGTGTGTGAAACTTCTCATAATATACTCGTGAATTTTAAATGCCAGCATACTATTT
>OY992532.1:132823232-132962434 GCA_963921185.1 Dasysyrphus tricinctus | reverse complement strand
GAAAAACAGCCAAAACAGTTGTCTAAAAGTATTATATTGCAGTGGTTAAGTGTCTAAGTTTCAGTTTTCCAAACAGTCAAAATGTCCATTCAAAAGTGTTTTATTTGTGACAAAGATTGAAGTATGGTGCAGTGAAGATGATCTTATGGATGGATACGGCCGATTCTAACATATTGTTCCGATTCTCTGGTGGCCCGCACTTAACAAGGCATATAACATCGACAAACTCAAAAAGGTTCAAAGAACAGCTAGTTTTGGTACCACAGGTCTTGCCCAACGGATGCCTTAAGCGTTTTTCTGCACCCCCTACCACTTGATCTACACATAAAATATTTAGTATCTTGCAGTGCCTTAAGACTTAAAGAATCAAATTCTTGGGTTGCTAAACCTTATGGTCACAGCAATATCACAAATTTGATTCCCACTGATATACTTTGGACTCCCACTGACTACCGTGCTCCTAGAGTGAGCCTTAGTAAAGATTTTAAAGTCTTATTCCCATCCAGAGGGGACTGGGATGATAACACCGTGATAAGAGACTTAGACACAATAATCTATACTGATGGCTCAAAGATGGAGTTCGGTGTTGGCTCAGGAGTCTTCTCTGAGTCTTTCAACATCTCAAAGTCATTTCGGCTACCGAATTTTGCTAGTGTATTTCATGCTGAAATACTGGCAATTAGGGAGGCATGCAAGATACCAAACCAAAATAGTAATACCGCCATCCTTACAGACAGTCAGGTGGCTGTGAAAGCCATTGATTCGGCTACTGATGAGCTCGCAAGTCTAAATATTAACCTCAAGGTCACTCTTTTCTGGGTTCCTGGTCACAGTGGCATTGAGGGAAATGAACGGGCAGATGAACTAGCCAGGCAAGGATCAGCCCTTCACATCTCACTTGCGGAAAGAGTCAACATTCCCCTTGGAGTTGTGAAGGGCAATATATTGTCAATTTTCCTTAGGGAATCCAATCTTAGGTGGAGCAGTTTAACCAACTGCAAAATATCCAGAACGATCTAGCCCGCCTTTAATAAATTCCGAACAATTGATCTCATGTGTAGACCCAAGCGGGACATAGCGAGGGTCGTAGCAACCTGCACTGGACACTGGTCAATTGGAGAACATGTGGCGAGGCTGGGTATTCCTTACAATACTCACTGTCACAGCTGTGGAGACCAGCAAGAAAAGGAAACAGTCCTTCATTTTCTCTGTAAATGTACAGCTCTAGCCAGAATGAGAGGCACAATCGTCTGGAATGGCTTTTTTTGAGGACCTAAACGAGCTTTCCGAAATGAAGATCAAAGACTTGATGTCTTTTCTAAACGCCACGAAATGGATCTGAGACGAAAATTGGTTGCGTTCTGCATCATGTTCCCCCCCAGATTCAAAGACCGTGAGTAATAGGAACTCGGGTTTCTGCGGGGGCTCATGATGCTCAATGGCAATGATGATCACACGGTCGGATCGATCGCGCTTCGTTGCTATTTTACAACCTACCGAGCTCGGCATAATGTAGCAAGCTCGGGCGAGATGCGATCTAATAGAGATGCGATCCAATTGAGTGAGTGTTCTATGACCCAACTCCTGTCCTTTGTACTGAGTCACAAGGTACCTCAACCATACTTCACCGCCGTCCTATTTCAAAGCAAGGAACGCTTTTCTGGTTTCTTGAGAAAAATGATATCCAACCCGCACTGGAGGAAATCTCACATCCAACCCAGAGAACGGGACACCTGAGGAATAAGCCCCTCAGAGAATAAACCCGCAAATCCTCCCTTAAGACTGCTTTCATACACAGGTCAAACGAGTTATGGTATCAAAACGGCGCAATCCAGTGCTAATTGGGCAAAGAGCGAGTGTTACGCTCTTGTCACCATTTCTACCTACCATTTACCATTTATATAGCTTTTTTGGCAGGTTGTATGCACTTTCACTGATTTCTTACCTGCCAAAGAAGCTTCCTTTCCGTCTTTTCTCTTCTTGCTGGCTTAAAGGAGCGTTTCAATTGCTTTTTTATTCACCACTTTCACTGCACCATACTCCAATCTTTGTCACAAATAAAAACACTTTTGAACGCACATTTTGACTGTTTGGAATACTGAAACTTAGACCCTTAACCACTGCAATATAATACTTTTAGACAACTACAATTAGAAAATTAAAATAACATAATAACTCATGGCCTACTTTTCATGTAATGAAGAAAACAATACAAAAAAAATCGTTTATGCAATTTTTTAAAAATGACGGATTTTTGGCTGTTTTTCAACGACTGTTTCCGCAGAAACCATAAGTCATACAAAAAAATGATATAAGCGTAGATTGTAGGTAATTTTATTGTCTTTATTGTTGCATAAGCGCTTCTTGCAAAAGAAAAATAATTTTTGAGCAATAAGGAACAAAGACAAAAAATGTCGAAATTTTCGACGTTTTTTGACGAATTCTCATATTTGCCGTGAACAATTTTGTTGGACAACTTCAGATTCGTGTTCAGCGACCCCAATAAAAACAATTACACCAGAACTTTGCACTTCAAGTCCCTTTTGAACACCATTTGACTAGACTACTTTGCTTTCAATGCTTTGGAGGATTTAAATTAAACAGAAAAACTAGGTTTAATCATACTCAATTTTTTTTTGAATACGTTTAAGATTTTTCATTTCAATTTAAAATCAAATCTATAAAATAAAGAAAATTGGGGTTTGGGATTCCCTATTTGAGGTAGTTTAAATGTCTTATAGATTTGACTAAAGTACGCATACGCCACAGTGTACTATTTTAACAAAAGTTATTTACCTTTGAAAAATTCCAAAAAAAGGAAATGAAAATAGTACCTACCTAATAATGGAACGATTATATTTTATAAAAATCAATTTAAAACGTTTGAGAAGCTATTTTAGTTCAAGAGAAATAAAATGCACGACTGGATCGCATGCACTTGCTCTTATGTTCAAATTGTGTGGAATTTGGAAACTTTAAAAAACATTCAAGTAATAATAGAAAAAGTAGTAAAAAAGCATTGAGATCGTTCTTTTAACTGTTTAAAAAGCCTTATATACAATAACTAAGAGCTCAAAAAAAAAATTACATATGCCATTTAATTACTTGAACAAATATGAATATAAGCAAAACAAAAATTAAAATCGTTGGAGCCGTTTTCTAAAAAATTTACCCGATTTGCCATTCCAGCATATGTATTTTAAAACTTTGACTAAAGACAATTTGATTGTTTTTGGTAAATAATATTACCAATCGGTATCAATTTGTTTTCTTTTTATTTTTGCTTTAGGTACATCTTAATCTTTTCTAAAATTTTGAACCTAAGGTTTTTTGTTTATTCCCTAGAGACGAAATCAATCTTTGTAGCTCCAAAATAAAACGGCACCTGGCATTTCCATTTTGAAAAAGGCTATTTTTCCTAAAAGATTAGTAGGTATACAAATATTTGTGTGTATTGTCTGCATTTGGATTACAAAATTAATAAAAACTGCAATTAAATTTATTTAAATATTTTCGACTTACTCATTAAGAACATTTTGATTAAATTCGGTAAGGCTTTACAAAAGTAAGTGGAAATTATCATTTTCTCTAGCTTATTATTTCTCATCCTTCATAACCACAACAGCAAGTTCGAGCGATTTAATCGTCCCTTTTATTTCTTGTTACATTTATTATTTTTAGGTAGCTAGGTATTCATTAGGGGGGTTCACATGGACCAACATGTTGTCCAATATTGCTCGGCAACAATCGACGTTTGATCATTTAAACGCAAAACCAACCATGATGTCCAACTTTGATGTACGGTTTTCAAAATATTTTGAAAACTGTTCCATTCTATCAAGCAATGTTGTTCAACCATGTTGTTCCATGTGAACCCCCCTATTCAACACATTCAACAAACCAACAGACGCCAACAGGCTAAAGGCAGACAGTAATAAATAACCACACAGCAAATGTGAAATCGAACCCAATATTATCTATCGCCTCACTTTTCCCCTATGTAGTACTTTTTGCGTTTTTTTTTTTCCAAATCGTAATATCTATTAGTGCGGCAGTTAAGCTAGGATATGGAGACCAATTGTGCACTTTTTGATAAAAGCACCAAAATTGCCACAGAGGTAGACCGATGCTATATGAGTAAATTTAGATGTGGAGCCATCGGCCAACTGCCCCCTGGTGGCCGTGGCGGGTATTTTCCAAAATGGCCGCCAGTGAATTGCTATTGCAGGTTATAGTGAATGTTTATTGAATGTTTTCAATGAAAATATGCCTTTTTGTACGTTATATATGTATATAGATATATGTATATATACATATTATACATATTCATGTATATAAATTCATATATATGCATATATATATGTATATATATTACAAAAAGGCATGTTTTCATGAAAAAAATTTAATAAACATTATATATGCATACATATATGTATATGAACATATGATTATACATATGTGTATATGTATATTTATGTATATACCTATATATTTACATATATATATATCCATTTATATGAATGAAAAGTTACATTTTAGCAATGCTGCTTTTTAGCACTAATTTACATATTTACTTATTCTTCCTTCTCTATGTTTATACATAGTATTATCATCATCATCATCGTGTCCTGTAACCCCGGCTGGGGCATATGGCGTCAACAAAACGTCTCCATCCTTCACGGTCTGCTGCAAGGTACTTTAGCTGTGGCCACGTCTTTCTCTGGGATTCTGCTACCGCTAAGACAGTGTATTTCCATGTTGTTCTTGGTCTTCTAACCCGCCGTGCACCCTGAGGATTCCATTCAAAGGACTGCTTTGCAATTTCATCGTTTGGTTTCCTCAGTGTGTGACCAATCCAACGCCATTTTCTCTTTCTTATGTCGACGTCCAGCTGCTCTTGACTTGTCCTGCGCCACAATTCCTCATTTGATATTATTCGTGGCCAGCTTTTTTCTATCATGATAGTTTTTTTCTATCATGATAGTTTTTTCTATCGTGATAGTTTTTTCTATCATGATAGTTTTTTCTATCGTGATAGTTTTTTCTATCATGATAGTTTTTTCTATCATGATAGTTTTTTCTATCATGATAGTTTTATCTATCGTGATAGTTTTTACTATCATGATAGTTTTTTCTATCATGATAGTTTTTTCTATCATGATAGTTTCTTCTATCGTGATAGTTTTTTCTATCATGATAGTTTTTTCTATCATGATAGTTTTTTCTATCGCGATAGTTTTTTCTATCGTGATAGTTTTTTCTATCATGATAGTTTTTTCTATCATGATAGTTTTTTCTATCATGATAGTTTTTTCTATCATGATAGTTTTTTCTATCATGATAGTTTTTTCTATCGTGATAGTTTTTTCTATCATGATAGTTTCTTAGATCATGATAGTTTTTTCTATCGTGATAGTTTTTTCTATCATGATAGTTTTTTCTATCATGATAGTTTTTTCTATCATGATAGTTTTTTCTATCGTGATAGCTTTTTAGATCATGATAGTTTTTTCTATCACGATAGTTTTTTCTATCATGATAGTTTTTTCTATCGTGATAGTTTTTTCTATCATGATAGTTTTTTCTATCATGATAGTTTTTTCTATCATGATAGTTTTTTTCTATCATGATAGTTTTTTCTATCGTGATAGTTTTTTCTATCATGATAGTTTTTTCTATCATGCTAGTTTTTTCTATCGTGATAGTTTTTTCTATCATGATAGTTTTTTCTATCATGATAGTTTTTTCTATCATGATAGTTTTTTCTATCATGATAGTTTTTTCTATCGTGATAGTTTTTTCTATCATGATAGTTTTTTCTATCATGATAGTTTTTTCTATCATGATAGTTTCTTCTATCGTGATAGTTTTTTCTATCATGATAGTTTTTTCTATCATGATAGTTTTTTCTATCATGATAGTTTTTTCTATCATGATAGTTTTTTCCATCATGATAGTTTTTTCTATCATGATAGTTTTTTCTATCATGATAGTTTTTTCTATCATAATAGTTTTTTCTGTCATGATAGTTTTTTCTATCGTGATAGTTTTTTCTATCATGATAGTTTTTTCTATCATGATAGTTTTTTCTATCATGATAGTTTTTTCTATCATGATAGTTTTTTCTATCGTGATAGTTTTTTCTATCATGATAGTTTTTTCTATCATGATAGTTTTTTTCTATCATGATAGTTTTTTCTATCATGATGGTTTTTTCTATCGTGATAGTTTTTTCTATCATGATAGTTTTTTCTATCATGATAGTTTTTTCTATCATAATAGTTTTTTCTGTCATGATAGTTTTTTCTATCGTGATAGTTTTTTCTATCGTGATAGTTTTTTCTATCATGATAGTTTTTTCTATCATGCTAGTTTTTTCTATCGTGATAGTTTTTTCTATCATGATAGTTTTTTCTATCGTGATAGTTTTTTTGATCATGATAGTTTTTTCTATCATGATAGTTTTATCTATCGTGATAGTTTTTTCTATCATGATAGTTTTTTCTATCATGATAGTTTTTTCTATCATGATAGTTTTTTCTATCATGATAGTTTTTTCTATCATGATAGTTTCTTCTATCGTGATAGTTTTTTCTATCATGATAGTTTTTTCTATCATGATAGTTTTTTCTATCGCGATAGTTTTTTCTATCGTGATAGTTTTTTCTATCATGATAGTTTTTTCTATCATGATAGTTTTTTCTATCATGATAGTTTTTTCTATCATGATAGTTTTTTCTATCATGATAGTTTTTTCTATCGTGATAGTTTTTTCTATCATGATAGTTTTTTCTATCATGATAGTTTCTTCTATCGTGATAGTTTTTTCTATCATGATAGTGTTTTCTATCATGATAGTTTTTTCTATCGTGATAGTTTTTTCTATCATGATAGTTTTTTCTATCGTGATAGTTTTTTCTATCATGATAGTTTTTTCTATCATGATAGTTTTTTCTATCATGATAGTTTCTTCTATCGTGATAGTTTTTTCTATCATGATAGTTTTTTCTATCATGATAGTTTTTTCTATCATGATAGTTTTTTCTATCATGATAGTTTTTTCTATCATGATAGTTTTTTCTATCATGATAGTTTTTTCTATCGTGATAGTTTTTTCTATCATGATAGTTTTTTCTATCATGATAGTTTTTTCTATCATGATAGTTTTTTCTATCATGATGGTTTTTTCTATCGTGATAGTTTTTTCTATCATGATAGTTTTTTCTATCATGATAGTTTTTTCTATCATAATAGTTTTTTCTATCATGATAGTTTTTTCTATCGTGATAGTTTTTTCTATCGTGATAGTTTTTTCTATCATGATAGTTTTTTCTATCATGCTAGTTTTTTCTATCGTGATAGTTTTTTCTATCATGATAGTTTTTTCTATCGTGATAGTTTTTTAGATCATGATAGTTTTTTCTATCATGATAGTTTTATCTATCGTGATAGTTTTTTCTATCATGATAGTTTTTTCTATCATGATAGTTTTTTCTATCATGATAGTTTTTTCTATCATGATAGTTTTTTCTATCATGATAGTTTCTTCTATCGTGATAGTTTTTTCTATCATGATAGTTTTTTCTATCATGATAGTTTTTTCTATCGCGATAGTTTTTTCTATCGTGATAGTTTTTTCTATCATGATAGTTTTTTCTATCATGATAGTTTTTTCTATCATGATAGTTTTTTCTATCATGATAGTTTTTTCTATCATGATAGTTTTTTCTATCGTGATAGTTTTTTCTATCATGATAGTTTTTTCTATCATGATAGTTTCTTCTATCGTGATAGTTTTTTCTATCATGATAGTGTTTTCTATCATGATAGTTTTTTCTATCATGATAGTTTTTTCTATCATGATAGTTTTTTCTATCATGATAGTTTTTTCTATCATGATAGTTTTTTCTATCGTGATAGTTTTTTCTATCATGATAGTTTTTTCTATCATGATAGTTTTTTCTATCATGATAGTTTTTTCTATCATGATGGTTTTTTCTATCGTGATAGTTTTTTCTATCATGATAGTTTTTTCTATCATGATAGTTTTTTCTATCATAATAGTTTTTTCTATCATGATAGTTTTTTCTATCGTGATAGTTTTTTCTATCGTGATAGTTTTTTCTATCATGATAGTTTTTTCTATCATGCTAGTTTTTTCTATCGTGATAGTTTTTTCTATCATGATAGTTTTTTCTATCGTGATAGTTTTTTAGATCATGATAGTTTTTTCTATCATGATAGTTTTATCTATCGTGATAGTTTTTTCTATCATGATAGTTTTTTCTATCATGATAGTTTTTTCTATCATGATAGTTTTTTCTATCATGATAGTTTTTTCTATCATGATAGTTTCTTCTATATGGATAGTTTTTTCTATCATGATAGTTTTTTCTATCATGATAGTTTTTTCTATCGCGATAGTTTTTTCTATCGTGATAGTTTTTTCTATCATGATAGTTTTTTCTATCATGATAGTTTTTTCTATCATGATAGTTTTTTCTATCATGATAGTTTTTTCTATCATGATAGTTTTTTCTATCGTGATAGTTTTTTCTATCATGATAGTTTTTTCTATCATGATAGTTTCTTCTATCGTGATAGTTTTTTCTATCATGATAGTGTTTTCTATAATGATAGTTTTTTCTATCATGATAGTTTTTTCTATCATGATAGTTTTTTCTATCATGATAGTTTTTTCTATCATGATAGTTTTTTCTATCGTGATAGTTTTTTCTATCATGATAGTTTTTTCTATCATGATAGTTTTTTCTATCATGATAGTTTTTTCTATCATGATAGTTTTTTCTATCATGATGGTTTTTTCTATCGTGATAGTTTTTTCTATCATGATAGTTTTTTCTATCATGATAGTTTTTTCTATCATAATAGTTTTTTCTATCATGATAGTTTTTTCTATCGTGATAGTTTTTTCTATCGTGATAGTTTTTTCTATCATGATAGTTTTTTCTATCATGCTCGTTTTTTCTATCGTGATAGTTTTTTCTATCATGATAGTTTTTTCTATCGTGATAGTTTTTTAGATCATGATAGTTTTTTCTATCATGATAGTTTTATCTATCGTGATAGTTTTTTCTATCATGATAGTTTTTTCTATCATGATAGTTTTTTCTATCATGATAGTTTTTTCTATCATGATAGTTTCTTCTATCGTGATAGTTTTTTCTATCATGATAGTTTTTTCTATCATGATAGTTTTTTCTATCGCGATAGTTTTTTCTATCGTGATAGTTTTTTCTATCATGATAGTTTTTTCTATCATGATAGTTTTTTCTATCATGATAGTTTTTTCTATCATGATAGTTTTTTCTATCATGATAGTTTTTTCTATCGTGATAGTTTTTTCTATCATGATAGTTTTTTCTATCATGATAGTTTTTTCTATCATGATAGTTTTTTCTATCATGATGGTTTTTTCTATCGTGATAGTTTTTTCTATCATGATAGTTTTTTCTATCATGATAGTTTTTTCTATCATAATAGTTTTTTCTATCATGATAGTTTTTTCTATCGTGATAGTTTTTTCTATCATGATAGTTTTTTCTATCATGATAGTTTTTTCTATCATGATAGTTTTTTCTATCATGATAGTTTTTTCTATCATGATAGTTTTTTCTATCATGATAGTTTTTTCTATCATGATAGTTTTTTCTATCATGATAGTTTTTTCTATCGTGATAGTTTTTTCTATCATGATAGTTTTTTCTATCGCGATAGTTTTTTCTATCGTGATAGTTTTTTCTATCATGATAGTTTTTTCTATCATGATAGTTTTTTCTATCATGATAGTTTTTTCTATCATGATAGTTTTTTCTATCATGATAGTTTTTTCTATCGTGATAGTTTTTTCTATCATGATAGTTTTTTCTATCATGATAGTTTCTTCTATCGTGATAGTTTTTTCTATCATGATAGTGTTTTCTATCATGATAGTTTTTTCTATCATGATAGTTTTTTCTATCATGATAGTTTTTTCTATCATGATAGTTTTTTCTATCATGATAGTTTTTTCTATCGTGATAGTTTTTTCTATCATGATAGTTTTTTCTATCGTGATAGTTTTTTCTATCATGATAGTTTTTTCTATCATGATAGTTTTTTCTATCATGATAGTTTCTTCTATCGTGATAGTTTTTTTTATCATGATAGTTTTTTCTATCATGATAGTTTTTTCTATCATGATAGTTTTTTCTATCATGATAGTTTTTTCTATCATGATAGTTTTTTCTATCATGATAGTTTTTTCTATCATGATAGTTTTTTCTATCATAATAGTTTTTTCTGTCATGATAGTTTTTTCTATCGTGATAGTTTTTTCTATCATGATAGTTTTTTCTATCATGATAGTTTTTTCTATCATGATAGTTTTTTCTATCATGATAGTTTTTTCTATCGTGATAGTTTTTTCTATCATGATAGTTTTTTCTATCATGATAGTTTTTTCTATCATGATAGTTTTTTCTATCATGATGGTTTTTTCTATCGTGATAGTTTTTTCTATCATGATAGTTTTTTCTATCATGATAGTTTTTTCTATCATAATAGTTTTTTCTATCATGATAGTTTTTTCTATCGTGATAGTTTTTTCTATCGTGATAGTTTTTTCTATCATGATAGTTTTTTCTATCATGCTAGTTTTTTCTATCGTGATAGTTTTTTCTATCATGATAGTTTTTTCTATCGTGATAGTTTTTTAGATCATGATAGTTTTTTCTATCATGATAGTTTTATCTATCGTGATAGTTTTTTCTATCATGATAGTTTTTTCTATCATGATAGTTTTTTCTATCATGATAGTTTTTTCTATCATGATAGTTTCTTCTATCGTGATAGTTTTTTCTATCATGATAGTTTTTTCTATCATGATAGTTTTTTCTATCGCGATAGTTTTTTCTATCGTGATAGTTTTTTCTATCATGATAGTTTTTTCTATCATGATAGTTTTTTCTATCATGATAGTTTTTTCTATCATGATAGTTTTTTCTATCGTGATAGTTTTTTCTATCATGATAGTTTTTTCTATCATGATAGTTTCTTCTATCGTGATAGTTTTTTCTATCATGATAGTGTTTTCTATCATGATAGTTTTTTCTATCATGATAGTTTTTTCTATCATGATAGTTTTTTCTATCATGATAGTTTTTTCTATCATGATAGTTTTTTCTATCGTGATAGTTTTTTCTATCATGATAGTTTTTTCTATCATGATAGTTTTTTCTATCATGATAGTTTTTTCTATCATGATAGTTTTTTCTATCATGATGGTTTTTTCTATCGTGATAGTTTTTTCTATCATGATAGTTTTTTCTATCATGATAGTTTTTTCTATCATAATAGTTTTTTCTATCATGATAGTTTTTTCTATCGTGATAGTTTTTTCTATCGTGATAGTTTTTTCTATCATGATAGTTTTTTCTATCATGCTAGTTTTTTCTATCGTGATAGTTTTTTCTATCATGATAGTTTTTTCTATCGTGATAGTTTTTTAGATCATGATAGTTTTTTCTATCATGATCGTTTTATCTATCGTGATAGTTTTTTCTATCATGATAGTTTTTTCTATCATGATAGTTTTTTCTATCATGATAGTTTTTTCTATCATGATAGTTTCTTCTATCGTGATAGTTTTTTCTATCATGATAGTTTTTTCTATCATGATAGTTTTTTCTATCGCGATAGTTTTTTCTATCGTGATAGTTTTTTCTATCATGATAGTTTTTTCTATCATGATAGTTTTTTCTATCATGATAGTTTTTTCTATCATGATAGTTTTTTCTATCATGATAGTTTTTTCTATCGTGATAGTTTTTTCTATCATGATAGTTTTTTCTATCATGATAGTTTTTTCTATCATGATAGTTTTTTCTATCATGATGGTTTTTTCTATCGTGATAGTTTTTTCTATCATGATAGTTTTTTCTATCATGATAGTTTTTTCTATCATGATAGTTTTTTCTATCATGATAGTTTCTTCTATCGTGATAGTTTTTTCTATCATGATAAATTTTTCTATCATGATAGTTTTTTCTATCGCGATAGTTTTTTCTATCGTGATAGTTTTTTCTATCATGATAGTTTTTTCTATCATGATAGTTTTTTCTATCATGATAGTTTTTTCTATCATGATAGTTTTTTCTATCATGATAGTTTTTTCTATCGTGATAGTTTTTTCTATCATGATAGTTTTTTCTATCATGATAGTTTTTTCTATCATGATAGTTTCTTCTATCGTGATAGTTTTTTCTATCATGATAGTTTTTTCTATCGTGATAGTTTTTTCTATCATGATAGTTTTTTCTATCATGATAGTTTTTTCTATCATGATAGTTTTTTCTATCATGATAGTTTTTTCTATCGTGATAGTTTTTTCTATCATGATAGTTTTTTCTATCGTGATAGTTTTTTCTATCATGATTGTTTTTTCTATCGTGATAGTTTTTTCTATCATGACAGTTTTTTCTATCATGCTATTTTTTTCTATCGTGATAGTTTTTTCTATCATGATAGTTTTTTCTATCATGATAGTTTTTTCTATCATGATAGTTTTTTCTATCATGATGGTTTTTTCTATCGTGATAGTTTTTTCTATCATGATAGTTTTTTCTATCATGATAGTTTTTTCTATCATGATAGTTTTTTCTATCATAATAGTTTTTTCTGTCATGACAGTTTTTTCTATCGTGATAGTTTTTTCTATCATGATAGTTTTTTCTATCATGATAGTTTTTTCTATCATGATAGTTTTTTCTATCATGATAGTTTTTTCTATCGTGATAGTTTTTTCTATCATGATAGTTTTTTCTATCATGATAGTTTTTTCTATCATGATAGTTTTTTCTATCATGATAGTTTTTTCTATCATGATAGTTTTTTCTATCATGATAGTTTTTTCTATCGTGATATTTTTTTCTATCATGATAGTTGTTTCTATCATGATAGTTTTTCTATCATGATAGTTTTTTCTATCATGATAGTTTTTTCTATCATGATAGTTTTTTCTATCATGATAGTTTTTTCTATCATGATAGTTTTTTCTATCGTGATAGTTTTTTCTATCATGATAGTTTTTTCTATCATGATAGTTTTTTCTATCATGATAGTTTTTTCTATCCTGATAGTTTTTTCTATCGTGATAGTTTTTCTATCATGATAGTTTACTCTATCATGATAGTTTTTTCTATCATGATAGTTTTTTCTATCATGATAGTTTTTTCTATCATGATAGTTTTTTCTATCATGATAGTTTTTTCTATCATGATAGTTTTTTCTATCATGATAGTTTTTTCTATCATGATAGTTTTTTCTATCATGATGGTTTTTTCTATCGTGTTGTTTTTTCTATCATGATAGTTTTTTCTATCATGATAGTTTCTTCTATCATGATAGTTTTTTCTATCATAATAGTTTTTTCTGTCATGATAGTTTTTTCTATCGTGATAGTTTTTTCTATCATGATAGTTTTTTCTATCATGATAGTTTTTTCTATCATGATAGTTTTTTCTATCATGATAGTTTTTTCTATCATGATAGTTTTTTCTATCATGATAGTTTTTTTTATCATGATAGTTTTTTCTATCATGATAGTTTTTTCTATCATGATAGTTTTTTCTATCATGATAGTTTTTTCTATCATGATAGTTTTTTCTATCATGATAGTTTTTTCTATCATGATAGTTTTTTCTATCATGATAGTTTTTTCTATCATGATAGTTTTTTCTATCGTGATAGTTTTTTCTATCATGATAGTTTTTTCTATCATGATAGTTTTTTCTATCATGATAGTTTTTTCTATCATGATAGTTTCTTCTATCATGATAGTTTTTTCTATCGCGAAAGTTTTTTCTATCATGATAGCTTTTTCTATCATGATAGTTTTTTCAATCATGATAGTTTTTTCTATCATGATAGTTTTTTCTATCATGATAGTTTTTTCGATCGTGATAGTTTTTTCTATCATGATAGTTTTTTCTATCATGATAGTTTTTTCTATCATGATAGTTTTTTCTATCGTGATAGTTTTTTCTATCATGATAGTTTTTTCTATCATGATAGTGTTTTCTATCATGATAGTTTTTTCTATCATGATAGTTTTTTCTATCATGATAGTTTTTTCTATCATGATCATTTTTTTATCGTGATAGTTTTTTCTATCATGATAGTTTTTTCTATCATGATAGTTTTTTCTATCATGATAGTTTTTTCTATCGTGATAGTTTTTTCTATCATGATAGGTTTTTCTATCATGATAGTTTTTTCTATCATGATAGTTTTTTCTATCATGATAGTTTTTTCTATCACGATAGTTTTTTCTATCATGATAGTTTTTTCTATCATGATAGTTTTTTCTATCGTGATAGTTTTTTCTATCATGATAGTTTATTCTATCATGATAGTTTTTTCTATCATGATAGTTTTTTCTATCATGATAGTTTTTTCTATCATGATAGTTTTTTCTATCATGATAGTTTTTTCTATCGTGATAGTTTTTTCTATCATGATAGTTTTTTCTATCATGATAGTTTTTTCTATCATGATAGTTTTTTCTATCATGATAGTTTTTTCTATCATGATAGTTTTTTCTATCATGATAGTTTTTTCTATCATGATAGTTTTTTCTATCATGATAGTTTTTTCTATCGTGATAGTTTTTTCTATCATGATAGTTTTTTCTATCATGATAGTTTTTTCTATCATGATAGTTTTTTCTATCATGAAAGTTTTTTCTATCATGATAGTTTTTTCTATCATGATAGTTTTTTCTATCATGATAGTTTTTTCTATCGTGATAGTTTTTTCTATCATGATAGTTTTTTCTATCATGATAGTTTTTTCTATCATGATAGTTTTTTCTATCATGATAGTTTTTTCTATCATGATAGTTTTTTCTATCATGATAGTTTTTTCTATCATGATAGTTTTTTCTATCATGATAGTTTTTTCTATCATGATAGTTTTTTCTATCGTGATAGTTTTTCTATCATGATAGTTTTCTCTATCATGATAGTTTTTTCTATCATGATAGTTTTTTCTATCATGATAGTTTTTTCTATCGTGATAGTTTTTTCTATCATGATAGTTTTTTCTATCATGATAGTTTTTTCTATCATGATAGTTTTTTCTATCATGATAGTTTTTTCTATCATGATAGTTTTTTCTATCATGATAGTTTTTTCTATCATGATAGTTTTTTGTATCATGATAGTTTTTTCTATCGTGATAGTTTTTTCTATCATGATAGTTTTTTCTATCATGATAGTTTTTTCTATCATGATAGTTTTTTCTATCATGATAGTTTTTTCTATCATGATAGTTTTTTCTATCATGATAGTTTTTTCTATCATGATAGTTTTTTCTATCATGATAGTTTTTTCTATCGTGATAGTTTTTTCTATCATGATAGTTTTTTCTATCATGATAGTTTTTTCTATCGTGATAGTTTTTTCTATCATGATAGTTTTTTCTATCGCGAAAGTTTTTTCTATCATGATAGCTTTTTCTATCATGATAGTTTTTTCAATCATGATAGTTTTTTCTATCATGATAGTTTTTTCTATCATGATAGTTTTTTCTATCGTGATAGTTTTTTCTATCATGATAGTTTTTTCTATCATGATAGTTTTTTCTATCATGATAGTTTTTTCTATCGTGATAGTTTTTTCTATCATGATAGTTTTTTCTATCATGATAGTTTTTTCTATCATGATAGTTTTTTCTATCATGATAATTTTTTCTATCATGATAGTTTTTTCTATCATGATAATTTTTTCTATCATGATAGTTTTATCTATCATGATAGTTTTTTCTATCATGATAGTTTTTTCTATCATGATAGATTTTTCTATCGTGATAGTTTTTTCTATCATGATAGTTTTTTCTATCATGATAATTTTTTCTATCATAATTGTTTTTTCTGTCATGATGGTTTTTTCTATCGTGATAGTTTTTTCTATCATGATAGTTTTTTCTATCATGATAGTTTTTTCTATCATGATAGTTTTTTCTATCATGATAGTTTTTTCTATCATGATAGTTTTTTCTATCATGATAGTTTTTTCTATCATGATAGTTTTTTCTATCGTGATAGTTTTTTCTATCATGATAGTTTTTTCTATCATGATAATTTTTCCTATCATAATAGTTTTTTCTGTCATGATAGTTTTTTCTATCGTGATAGTTTTTTCTATCATGATAGTTTTTTCTATCATGATAGTTTTTTCTATCATGATAGTTTTTTCTATCATGATAGTTTTTTCTATCATGATAGTTTTTTCTATCATGATAGTTTTTTCTATCATGATAGTTTTTTCTATCATGATAGTTTTTTCTATCATGATAGTTTTTTCTATCATGATAGTTTTTTCTATCATGATAGTTTTTTCTATCATGATAGTTTTTTCTATCATGATAGTTTTTTCTATCGTGATAGTTTTTTCTATCATGATAGTTTTTTCTATCATGATAGTTTTTTCTATCATGATAGTTTTTTCAATCATGATAGTTTTTTCTATCATGATAGTTTTTTCTATCATGATAGTTTTTTCTATTGTGATAGTTTTTTCTATCATGATAGTTTTTTCTATCATGATAGTTTTTTCTATCATGATAGTTTTTTCTATCATGATAGTTTTTTCTATCGTGATAGTTTTTCTATCATGATAGTTTTCTCTATCATGATAGTTTTTTCTATCATGATAGTTTTTTCTATCATGATAGTTTTTTCTATCGTGATAGTTTTTTCTATTATGATAGTTTTTTCTATCATGATAGTTTTTTCTATCATGATAGTTTTTTCTATCATGATAGTTTTTTCTATCATGATAGTTTTTTCTATCATCATAGTTTTTTCTATCATGATAGTTTTTTCTATCATGATAGTTTTTTCTATCATGATAGTTTTTTATATCATGATAGTTTTTTCTATCGCGAAAGTTTTTTCTATCATGATAGCTTTTTCTATCATGATAGTTTTTTCAATCATGATAGTTTTTTCTATCATGATAGTTTTTTCTATCACGATAGTTTTTTCTATCATGATAGTTTTTTCTATCATGATAGTTTTTTCTATCGTGATAGTTTTTTCTATCATGATAGTTTATTCTATCATGATAGTTTTTTCTATCATGATAGTTTTTTCTATCATGATAGTTTTTTCTATCATGATAGTTTTTTCTATCATGATAGTTTTTTCTATCATGATAGTTTTTTCTATCATGATAGTTTTTTCTATCGTGATAGTTTTTTCTATCATGATAGTTTTTTCTATCGTGATAGTTTTCTCTACATTATAGTTTTTTCTATCATGATAGTTTTTTCTATCATGATAGTTTTTTCTATCGTGATAGTTTTTTCTATCATGATAGTTTTTTCTATTATGATAGTTTTTTCTATCATGATAGTTTTATCTATCATGATAGTTTTTTCTATCATGATAGTTTTTTCTATCATGATAGTTTTTTCTATCATGATAGTTTTTTCTATCATGATAGTTTTTTCTATCATGATAGTTTTTTCTATCATGATAGTTTTTTCTATCGTGATAGTTTTTTCTATCATGATAGTTTTTTCTATCATGATAGTTCTTTCTATTATGATAGTTTTTTCTATCATGATAGTTTTTTCTATCATGATAGTTTTTTCTATCGTGATAGTTTTTTCTATCATGATAGTTTTTTCTATCATGATAGTTTTTTCTATCATGATAGTTTTTTCTATCATGATAGTTTTTTCTATCATGATAGTTTTTTCTATCATGATAGTTTTTTCTATCATGATAGTTTTTTCTATAATGATAGTTTTTTCTATCGTGATAGTTTTTTCTATCATGATAGTTTATTCTATCATGATAGTTTTTTCTATCGTGATAGTTTTTTCTATCATGATAGTTTTTTCTATCATGATAGTTTTTTCTATCATGATAGTTTTTTCTATCATGATAGTTTTTTCTATCATGATAGTTTTTTCAATCATGATAGTTTTTTCTATCATGATAGTTTTTTCTATCATGATAGTTTTTTCTATCGTGAAAGTTTTTTCTATCATGATAGTTTTTTCTATCGTGATAGTTTTTTCTATCATGATAGTTTTTTCTATCATGATAGTTTTTTCTATCATGATAGTTTTTTCTATCATGATAGTTTTTTCTATCATGATAGTTTTTTCTATCATGATAGTTTTTTCTATCATGATAGTTTTTTCTATCGTGATAGTTTTTTCTATCATGACAGTTTTTTCAATCATGATAGTTTCTTCTATCGTGATAGTTTTTTCTATCATGATAGTTTTTTCTATCATGATAGTTTTATCTATCGTGATAGTTTTTTCTATCATGATAGTTTTTTCTATCGTGATAGTTTTTTCTATCATGATAGTTTTTTTCTATCATGATAGTTTTTTCTATCATGATAGTTTTTTCTATCATGATAGTTTTTTCTATCATGATAGTTTTTTCTATCGTGATAGTTTTTTCTATCATGATAGTTTTTTCTATCATGATAGTTTTTTCTATCATGATAGTTTTTTCTATCATGATAGTTTTTTCTATCATGATAGTTTTTTCTATCATGATAGCTTTTTCTATCATGATAGTTTTTTCTATCATAAGAGTTTTTTCTATCATGATAGTTTTTTCTATCGTGATAGTTTTTTCTATCATGATAGTTTTTTCTATCATGATAGTTTTTTCTATCGCGAAAGTTTTTTCTATCATGATAGCTTTTTCTATCATGATAGTTTTTTCAATCATGATAGTTTTTTCTATCATGATAGTTTTTTCTATCATGATAGTTTCTTCTATCGTGATAGTTTTTTCTATCATGATAATTTTTTCTATCGTGATGGTTTTTCCTATCATGATAGTTTTTTCTATCATGATAGTTTTTTCTATCATGATAGTTTTTTCTATCGTGATAGTTTTTTCTATCATAAACTATCATGATAGAAAAAACTATCACGATAGAAAAAACTATCATGATAGAAAAAACTATCATGATAGAAAAAACTATCATGATAGAAAAAACTATCACGATAGAAAAAAACTATCATGATAGAAAAAACTATCATGATAGAAAAAACTATCATGATAGAAAAAACTATCATGATAGAAAAAACTATCATGATAGAAAAAACTATCATGATAGAAAAAACTATCATGATAGAAAAAACTATCATGATAGAAAAAACTATCATGATAGAAAAAACTATCATGATAGAAAAAACTATCACGATAGAAAAAAACTATCATGATAGAAAAAACTATCATGATAGAAAAAACTATCATGATAGAAAAAACTATCATAATAGAAAAAACTATCATGATAGAAAAAACTATCATAAAAGAAAAAACTATCATGATAGAAAAAACTATCATGATAGAAAAAACTATCACGATAGAAAAAACTATCATGATAGAAAAAACTATCACGATAGAAAAAACTATCATGATAGAAAAAACTATCATGATAGGAAAAACAATCATGATAGAAAAAACTATCATGATAGAAAAAACTATCATGATAGAAAAAACTATCATGATAGAAAAAACTATCATGATAGAAAAAACTATCATGATAGAAAAAACTATCACGATAGAAAAAAACTATCATGATAGAAAAAACTATCATGATAGAAAAAACTATCCTGATAGAAAAAACTATCATGATAGAAAAAACTATCATGATAGAAAAAACTATCATGATAGAAAAAACTATCATGATAGAAAAAACTATCACGATAGAAAAAACTATCATGATAGAAAAAACTATCACGATAGAAAAAACTATCATGATAGAAAAAACTATCGCGATAGAAAAAACTATCATGATAGAAAAAACTATCATGATAGAAAAAACTATCATGATAGAAAAAACTATCACGATAGAAAAAAACTATCATGATAGAAAAAACTATCATGATAGAAAAAACTATCATGATAGAAAAAACTATTATGATAGAAAAAACTATCATGATAGAAAAAACTATCGTGATAGAAAAAGCTATTATGATAGAAAAAACTATCTATTCTATCATGATAGTTTTTTCTATCGTGATAGTTTTTTCTATCATGATAGTTTTTTCTATCGTGATAGTTTTTTCTATCATGATAGTTTTTTCTATCGTGATAGTTTTTTCTATCATGATAGTTTTTTCTATCGCGATAGTTTTTTCTATCATGATAGTTTTTTCTATCGTGATAGTTTTTTCTATCATGATAGTTTTTTCTATCGTGATAGTTTTTTCTATCATGATAGTTTTTTCTATCATGATAGTTTTTTCTATCATGATAGCTTTTTCTATCACGATAGTTTTTTCTATCATGATAGTTTTTTCTATCATGATAGTTTTTTCTATCGTGATAGTTTTTTCTATCGTGATAGTTTTTTCTATCATAAACTATCATGATAGAAAAAACTATCACGATAGAAAAAACTATCATGATAGAAAAAACTATCATGATAGAAAAAACTATCATGATAGAAAAAACTATCATGATAGAAAAAACTATCACGATAGAAAAAACTATCATGATAGAAAAAACTATCATGATAGAAAAAACTATCATGATAGAAAAAACTATCATGATAGAAAAAACTATCATGATAGAAAAAACTATCATGATAGAAAAAACTATCACGATAGAAAAAACTATCATGATAGAAAAAACTATCACGATAGAAAAAATTATCATGATAGAAAAAACTATCACGATAAAAAAAAACTATCATGATAGAAAAAACTATCATGATAGAATAAACTATCATGATAGAAAAAACTATCATGATAGAAAAAATTATCATCATAGAAAAAACTGTCACGATAGAAAAAACTATCATGATAGAAAAAACTATCACGATAGAAAAAACTATCATGATAGAAAAAACTATCACAATAGAAAAAACTATCATAACAGAAAAAACTATCATGATAGAAAAAACTATCACGATAGAAAAAACTATCATGATAGAAAAAACTATCATGATAGAAAAAACTATCATGATAGAAAAAACTATCATGATAGAAAAAACTATCACGATAGAAAAAACTATCATGATAGAAAAAACTATCATGATAGAAAAAACTATCATGATAGAAAAAACTATCATGATAGAAAAAACTATCATGATAGAAAAAACTATCATGATAGAAAAAACTATCACGATAGAAAAAACTATCATGATAGAAAAAACTATCACGATAGAAAAAATTATCATGATAGAAAAAACTATCACGATAAAAAAAAACTATCATGATAGAAAAAACTATCATGATAGAAAAAACTATCATGATAGAAAAAACTATCATGATAGAAAAAACTATCATGATAGAAAAAACTATCATGATAGAAAAAACTATCATGATAGAAAAAACTATCATGATAGAAAAAACTATCATGATAGAAAAAACTATCATGATAGAAAAAATTATCATCATAGAAAAAACTGTCACGATAGAAAAAACTATCATGATAGAAAAAACTATCACGATAGAAAAAACTATCATGATAGAAAAAACTATCACGATAGAAAAAACTATCATAACAGAAAAAACTATCATGATAGAAAAAACTATCACGATAGAAAAAACTATCATGATAGAAAAAACTATCATGATAGAAAAAACTATCATGATAGAGAAAACTATCATGATAGAAAAACTGTCACGATAGAAAAAACTATCATGATAGAAAAAACTATCATGATAGAAAAAACTATCATGATAGAAAAAAACAATCATGATAGAAAAAACTATCACGATAGAAAAAACTATCATGATAGAAAAAACTATCACGATAGAAAAAACTATCATGATAGAAAAAACTATCACGATAGATAAAACTATCATGATGGAAAAAACTATCATGATAGAAAAAACTATCATGATAGAAAAAACTATCATGATAGAAAAAACTATCATGATAGAAAAAACTATCATGATAGAAAAAACTATCACGATAGAAAAAACTATCACGATAGAAAAAACTATCATGATAGAAAAAACTATCATGATAGAAAAAACTATCACGATAGAAAAAACTATCACGAAAGAAAAAACTATCATGATAGAAAAAACTATCATGATAGAAAAAACTATCATGATAGAAAAAACTATCATGATAGAAAATACTATCATGATAGAAAAAACTATCACGATAGAAAAAACTATCATGATAGAAAAAACTATCATGATAGAAAAAACTATCACAATAGAAAAAACTATCATGATAGAAAAAACTATCATGATAGAAAAAACTATCATGATAGAGAAAACAATCATCATAGAAAAACTGTCACGATAGAAAAAACTATCATGATAGAAAAAACTATCATGATAGAAAAAACTATCATGATAGAAAAAACAATCATGATAGGAAACTATCACGATAGAAAAAACTATCATGATAGAAAAAACTTCATGATAGAAAAAACTATCATGATAGAAAAAACTATCATGATAGAAAAAACTATCATGATAGAAAAAACTATCATGATAGAAAAAACTATCATGATAGAAAAAACTATCATGATAGAAAAAACTATCATGATAGAAAAAACTATCACGATAGAAAAAACTATCATGATAGAAAAAACTATCACGATAGAAAAAATTATCATGATAGAAAAAACTATCACGATAGAAAAAACTATCATGATAGAAAAAACTATCACGATAGAAAAAACTATCATGATAGAAAAAACTATCACGATAGAAAAAATTATCATGATAGAAAAAACTATCACGATAGAAAAAACTATCATGATAGAAAAAACTATCATGATAGAAAAAACTATCATGATAGAAAAAACTATCATGATAGAAAAAACTATCATGATAGAAAAAACTATCACGATAGAAAAAACTATCATGATAGAAAAAACTATCATGATAGAAAAAACTATCATGATAGAAAAAACTATCATGATAGAAAAAACTATCATGATAGAAAAAACTATCATGATAGAAAAAACTATCACGATAGAAAAAACTATCATGATAGAAAAAATTATCACGATAGAAAAAATTATCATGATAGAAAAAACTATCACGATAAAAAAAAACTATCATGATAGAAAAAACTATCATGATAGAAAAAACTATCATGATAGAAAAAACTATCATGATAGAAAAAATTATCATCATAGAAAAAACTGTCACGATAGAAAAAACTATCATGATAGAAAAAACTATCACGATAGAAAAAACTATCATGATAGAAAAAACTATCACGATAGAAAAAACTATCATAACAGGAAAAACTATCATGATAGAAAAAACTATCATGATAGAAAAAACTATCACGATAAAAAAAAAAAATTATCATGATAGAAAAAACTATCATGATAGAAAAAACTATCATGATAGAAAAAACTATCATGATAGAAAAAACTATCACGATTAAAAAAACTATCATGATAGAAAAAACTATCATGATAGAAAAAACTATCATGATAGAAAAAACTATCACGATAGAAAAAACTATCATGATAGAAAAAACTATCATGATAGAAAAAACTATCATGATTGAAAAAACTATCATGATAGAAAAAGCTATCATGATAGAAAAAACTTTCGCGATAGAAATAACTATCATGATAGAAAAAACTATCACGATAAAAAAAACTATCATGATAGAAAAAACTATCATGATAGAAAAAACTATCATGATAGAAAAAACTATCATGATAGAAAAAACTATCATGATAGAAAAAACTATCATGATAGAAAAAACTATCATGATAGAAAAAACTATCATGATAGAAAAACTATCATGATAGAAAAAACTATCATAATAGAAAAAACTATCATGATAGAAAAAACTATCATGATAGAAAAAACTATCACGATAGAAAAAATTATCATGATAGAAAAAACTATCATGATAGAAAAAACTATCATGATAGAAAAAAATATCACGATAGAAAAAACTATCATGATAGAAAAAACTATCACGATAGAAAAAACTATCATGATAGAAAAAACTACCACGATAGAAAAAACTATCATGATAGAAAAAACTATCATGATAGCAAAAACTATCATGATAGAAAAAACTATCATGATAGAATAAACTATCATGATAGAAAAAACTATCACGATAGAAAAAACTATCATGATAGAAAAAACTATCACGATAGAAAAAACTATCATGATAGAAAAAACTATCATGATAGAAAAAACTATCATGATAGAAAAATCTATCACGATAGAAAAAATGATCATGATAGAAAAAACTATCATGATAGAAAAGACTATCATGATAGAAAAAACTATCATGATAGAAAAAACTATCATGATAGAAAAAACTATCATGATAGAAAAACTATCACGATAGAAAAAACTATCATGATAGAAAAAACTATCATGATAGAAAAAACTATCATGATTGAAAAAACTATCATGATAGAAAAAGCAATCATGATAGAAAAAACTTTCGCGATAGAAAAAACTATCATGATAGAAAAACTATCACGATAGAAAAAACTATCGTGATAGAAAAAACTATCATGATAGAAAAAACTATCATGATAGAAAAAATAATCATGATAGAAAAAACTATCATGATAGAAAAAACTATCACGATAGAAAAAACTATCATGATAGAAAAAACTATCATGATAGAAAAAACTATCATGATAGAAAAATCTATCACGATAGAAAAAATGATCATGATAGAAAAAACTATCATGATAGAAAAGACTATCATGATAGAAAAAACTATCATGATAGAAAAAACTATCATGATAGAAAAAACTATCAAGATAGAAAAACTATCACGATAGAAAAAACTATCATGATAGAAAAAACTATCATGATAGAAAAAACTATCATGATTGAAAAAACTATCATGATAGAAAAAGCAATCATGATAGAAAAAACTTTCGCGATAGAAAAAACTATCATGATAGAAAAAACTATCACGATAGAAAAAACTATCATGATAGAAAAAACTATCATGATAGAAAAAACTATCACGATAGAAAAAACTATCATGATAGAAAAAACTATCATGATAGAAAAAACTATCATGATAGAAAAAACTATCATGATAGAAAAAACTATCAGGATAGAAAAAACTATCATGATAGAAAAAACTATCACGATAGAAAAAACTAGCATGATAGAAAAAACTATCATGATAGAAAAAACTATCATGATAGAGAAAACTATCATGATAGAAAAACTATCACGATAGAAAAAACTATCATGATAGAAAAAACTATCATGATAGAAAAAACTATCATGATAGAAAAAACTATCATGATAGGAAACTATCATGATAGGAAACTATCACGATAGAAAAAACTATCATGATAGAAAAAACTATCATTATAGAAAAAACTATCATGATAGAAAAAACTATCATGATAGAAAAAACTATCATGGTAGAAAATACTATCATGATAGAAAAACTATCATGATTGAAAAAACTATCATGATAGAAAAAACTATCACGATAGAAAAAATTTTCATGATAGAAAAAACTATCACGATAGAAAAAACTATCATGATAGAAAAAACTATCATGATAGAAAAAACTATCATGATAGAAAAAACTATCATGATAGAAAAAACTATCATGATAGAAAAAACTATCATGATAGAAAAAACTATCATGATAGAAAAAATTATCATGATAGAAAAAACTATCACGATAGAAAAAACTATCATGATAGAAAAAACTATCACGATAGAAAAAACTATCATGATAGAAAAAACTATCACGATAGAAAAAACTATCATGATAGAAAAAACTATCATGATAGAAAAAACTATCATGATTGAAAAAACTATCATGATAGAAAAAGCTATCATGATAGAAAAAACTTTCGCGATAGAAATAACTATCATGATAGAAAAAACTATCACGATAAAAAAAACTATCATGATAGAAAAAACTATCATGATAGAAAAAACTATCATGATAGAAAAAACTATCATGATAGAAAAAACTATCATGATAGAAAAAACTATCATGATAGAAAAAACTATCATGATAGAAAAAACTATCATGATAGAAAAAACTATCATGATAGAAAAAACTATCATGATAGAAAAAACTATCATGATAGAAAAAACTATCATGATAGAAAAAACTATCACGATAGAAAAAAACTATCATGATAGAAAAAACTATCATAATAGAAAAAACTATCATGATAGAAAAAACTATCACGATAGAAAAAACTATCATGATAGAAAAAACTATCACGATAGAAAAAACTATCATGATAGAAAAAACTACCACGATAGAAAAAACTATCATGATAGAAAAAACTATCATGATAGAAAAAACTATCATGATAGAAAAAACTATCATGATAGAATAAACTATCATGATAGAAAAAACTATCACGATAGAAAAAACTATCATGATAGAAAAAACTATCATGATAGAAAAAACTATCGTGATAGAAAAAACTATCATGATAGAAAAAACTATCATGATAGAAAAAATTATCATGATAGAAAAAACTATCATGATAGAAAAAACTATCACGATAGAAAAAACTATCATGATAGAAAAAACTATCATGATAGAAAAAACTATCATGATAGAAAAAACTATCACGATAGAAAAAATGATCATGATAGAGAAAACTATCATGATAGAAAAAACTATCATGATAGAAAAAACTATCATGATAGAAAAAACTATCATGATAGAAAAAAATATCATGATAGAAAAAACTATCATGATAGAAAAAACTATCACGATAGAAAAAACTATCATGATAGAAAAAACTATCATGATAGAAAAAACTATCATGATAGAAAAACTATCACGATAGAAAAAACTATCATGATAGAAAAAACTATCATGATAGAAAAAACTATCATGATTGAAAAAACTATCATGATAGAAAAAGCTATCATGATAGAAAAAACTTTCGCGATAGAAAAAACTATCATGATAGAAAAAACTATCACGATAGAAAAAACTATCATGATAGAAAAAACTATCATGATAGAAAAAACTATCACGATAGAAAAAACTATCATGATAGAAAAAACTATCATGATAGAAAAAACTATCATGATAGAAAAAACTATCATGATAGAAAAAACTATCATGATAGAAAAAACTATCATGATAGAAAAAACTATCATGATAGAAAAAACTATCAGGATAGAAAAAACTATCATGATAGAAAAAGCTATCACGATAGAAAAAACTATCATGATAGAAAAAACTATCATGATAGAAAAAACTATCATGATAGAGAAAACTATCATGATAGAAAAACTATCACGATAGAAAAAACTATCATGATAGAAAAAACTATCATGATAGAAAAAACTATCATGATAGAAAAAACTATCATGATAGGAAACTATCACGATAGAAAAAACTATCATGATAGAAAAAACTATCATGATAGAAAAAACTATCATGATAGAAAAAACTATCATGATAGAAAAAACTATCATGATAGAAAAAACTATCATGATAGAAAAAACTATCATGATAGAAAAAACTATCATGATAGAAAAAACTATCATGATAGAAAAAACTATCATGATAGAAGAAACTATCACGATAGAAAAAATTATCATGATAGAAAAAACTATCATGATAGAAAAAGCTATCACGATAGAAAAAACTATCATGATAGAAAAAACTATCATGATAGAAAAAACTATCATGATAGAGAAAACTATCATGATAGAAAAACTATCACGATAGAAAAAACTATCATGATAGAAAAAACTATCATGATAGAAAAAACTATCACGATAGAAAAAACTATCATGATAGAAGAAACTATCATGATAGAAAAAACTATCATGATAGAAAAAACTATCATGATAGAAAAACTATCACGATAGAAAAAACTATCATGATAGAAAAAACTATCATGATAGAAAAAACTATCATGATTGAAAAAACTATCATGATGGAAAAAGCTATCATGATAGAAAAAACTTTCGCGATAGAAAAAACTATCATGATAGAAAAAACTATCACGATAGAAAAAACTATCATGATAGAAAAAACTATCATGATAGAAAAAACTATCACGATAGAAAAAACTATCATGATAGAAAAAACTATCATGATAGAAAAAACTATCATGATAGAAAAAACTATCATGATAGAAAAAACTATCATGATAGAAAAAACTATCATGATAGAAAAAACTATCATGATAGAAAAAACTATCAGGATAGAAAAAACTATCATGATAGAAAAAGCTATCACGATAGAAAAAACTATCATGATAGAAAAAACTATCATGATAGAAAAAACTATCATGATAGAGAAAACTATCATGATAGAAAAACTATCACGATAGAAAAAACTATCATGATAGAAAAAACTATCATGATAGAAAAAACTATCATGATAGAAAAAACTATCATGATAGGAAACTATCACGATAGAAAAAACTATCATGATAGAAAAAACTATCATGATAGAAAAAACTATCATGATAGAAAAAACTATCATGATAGAAAAAACTATCATGATAGAAAAAACTATCATGATAGAAAAAACTATCATGATAGAAAAAACTATCATGATAGAAAAAACTATCATGATAGAAGAAACTATCACGATAGAAAAAATTATCATGATAGAAAAAACTATCATGATAGAAAAAGCTATCACGATAGAAAAAACTATCATGATAGAAAAAACTATCATGATAGAAAAAACTATCATGATAGAGAAAACTATCATGATAGAAAAACTATCACGATAGAAAAAACTATCATGATAGAAAAAACTATCATGATAGAAAAAACTATCACGATAGAAAAAACTATCATGATAGAAGAAACTATCATGATAGAAAAAACTATCATGATAGAAAAAACTATCATGATAGAAAAAACTTTCATGATAGAAAAAACTATCATGATAGAAAAAACTATCATGATAGAAAAAACTATCATGATAGAAAAACTATCATGATAGAAAAAACTATCATGAGAGAAAAAACTATCATGATAGAAAAAACCATCACGATAGAAAAAACTATCATGATCTAAGAAACTATCATGATAGAAAAAACTATCATGATAGAAAAAACTATCATGATAGAAAAAACTATCATGATAGAAAAAACTATCATGATAGAAAAAACTATCACGATAGAAAAAACTATCATGATAGAAGAAACTATCATGATAGAAAAAACTATCATGATAGAAAAAACTATCATGATAGAAAAAACTATCATGATAGAAAAAACTATCATGATAGAAAAAACTATCATGATAGAAAAAACTATCATGATAGAAAAAACTATCACGATAGAAAAAACTATCATGATAGAAGAAACTATCATGATAGAAAAAACTATCATGATAGAAAAAACTATCATGATAGAAAAAACTATCATGATAGAAAAAACTATCATGATAGAAAAAACTATCATGATAGAAGAAACTATCATGATAGAAAAAACTATCACGATAGAAAAAACTATCATGATAGAAGAAACTATCATGATAGAAAAAACTATCATGATAGAAAAAACTATCATGATAGAAAAAACTTTCATGATAGAAAAAACTATCACGATAGAAAAAACTATCATGATAGAAAAAACTATCACGATAGAAGAAACTATCATGATAGAAAAAACTATCATGATAGAAAAAACTATCATGATAGAAAAAACTATCACGATAGAAAAAACTATCATGATAGAAAAAACTATCATGATAGAAAAAACTATCATGATAGAAAAAACTATCACGATAGAAAAAACTATCATGATAGACCAAGAACAACATGGAAATACACTGTCTTAGCGGTAGCAGAATCCCAGAGAAAGACGTGGCCACAGCTAAAGTACCTTGCAGCAGAATGTGAAGGATGGAGACGTTTTGTTGACGCCATATGCCCCAGCCGGGGTTACAGGACACGATGATGATGATGATAATACTATGTATAAACATAGAGAAGGAAGAATAAGTAAATATGTAAATTAGTGCTAAAAAGCAGCATTGCTAAAATGTAACTTTTCATTCATATAAATGGATATATATATATGTAAATATATAGGTATATACATAAATATACATATACACATATGTATAATCATATGTTCATATACATATATGTATGCATATATAATGTTTATTAAATTTTTTTCATGAAAACATGCCTTTTTGTAATATATATACATATATATATGCATATATATGAATTTATATACATGAATATGTATAATATGTATATATACATATATCTATATACATATATAACGTACAAAAAGGCATATTTTCATTGAAAACATTCAATAAACATTCAGTATAACCTGCAATAGCAATTCACTGGCGGCCATTTTGGAAAATACCCGCCACGGCCACCAGGGGGCAGCTGGCCGATGGCTCCACATCTAAATTTACTCATATAACATCGGTCTACCTCTGTGGCAATTTTGGTGCTTTTATCAAAAAGTGCACAATTGGTCTCCATATCCTAGCTTAACTGCCGCACTAATAGGTATTACGATTTGGGAAAAAAAAACGCAAAAAGTACTACATAGGGGAAAAGTGAGGCGATAGTTAATATTGGGTTCGATTTCACATTTGCTTTGTGGTTATTTATTACTGTCTGCCTTTGGCCTGTTGGCGTCTGTTGGTTTGTAGAATGTGTTGAATAGGGGGGTTCACATGGAACAACATGGTTGAACAACATTGCTTGATGGAATGGAACAGTTTTCAAAATATTTTGAAAACCGTACATCAAAGTTGGACATCATGGTTGGTTTTGCGTTTAAATGATCAAACGTCGATGGTTGCCGAGCAATGTTGGACAACATGTTGGTCCATGTGAACCCCCCTAATGAATACCTAACTACCTAAAAATAAAAACAAGAAATAAAAAGGACGATTAAATCGCTCAAACTTGCTGTTGTGGTTATGAAGGATGAGTAATAATAAGCTAGAGAAAATGATAATTTCCACTTACTTTTTAAAAGCCTTACCGAATTTCATCAAAATGTTCTTAATGAGTAAGTCGAAAATATTTAAATAAATTTAATTGCAGTTTTTATTAATTTTGTAATCCAAATGCAGACAATACACAGAAATATTTGTATACCAACTAATCTATTAGGAAAAATAGCCTTTTTCAGTTTTAGTTTTTTCTATTGCGATAGTTTTTTCAATCATGATAGTTTTTTCTATCACGATAGTTTTTTCTATCATGATAGTTTTTTCTATCATGATAGTTTTTTCTATCATGATAGTATTTTCTATCATGATAGTTTTTTCTATCATGATAGTTTTTTCTATCATGATATTTTTTTCTATCATGATAGTTTTTTCTATCATGATAGTTTTTTCTATCATGATAGTTTTTTCTATCATGATAGTTTTTTCTATCATGATAATTTTTTCTATCGTGATAGTTTTTTCTATCATGATAGTTTTTTCTATCATGATAGTTTTTTCTATCATGATAGTTTTTTCTATCGTGATAGTTTTTTTTTATAATGATAGTTTTTTCTATCGTGATAGTTTTTTCTATCATGATAGTTTTTTCTATCGTGATAGTTTTTTCTATCATGATAGTTTTTTCTATCGTGATAGTTTTTTCTATCATGATAGTTTTTTCTATCATGATAATTTTTTCTATCATGATAGTTTTTTCTATCATGATAGTTTTTTCTATCATGATAGTTTTTTCTATCATGATAGTTTTTTCTATCGTGATAGTTTTTTCTATCATGAAAGTTTATTCTATCATGATAGTTTTTTCTATCATGATAGTTTTTTCTATCATGATAGTTTTTTCTATCATGATAGTTTTTTCTATCATGATAGTTTTTTCTATCGTGATAGTTTTTTCTATCATGATAGTTTTTTCTATCATGATAGTTTTTTCAATCATGATAGTTTTTTCTATCATGATAGTTTTTTCTATCGTGATAGTTTTTTCTATCAGGATAGTTTTTTCTATCATGATAGTTTTTTCTGTCATGATAGTTTTTTCTATCATGATAGTTTTTTCCATCATGATAGTTTTTTCTATCATGATAGTTTTTTCTATCGTGATAGTTTTTTCTATCATGATAGTTTTTTCTATCATGATAGTTTTTTCTATCATGATAGTTTTTTCTATCATGATAGTTTTTTCTATCATGATAGTTTTTTCTATCATGATAGTTTTTTCTATCATGATAGTTTTTTCTATCATGATAGTTTTTTCTATCGTGATAGTTTTTTCTATCAGGATAGTTTTTTCTATCATGATAGTTTTTTCTGTCATGATAGTTTTTTCTATCATGATAGTTTTTTCCATCATGATAGTTTTTTCTATCATGATAGTTTTTTCTATCGTGATAGTTTTTTCTATCATGATAGTTTTTTCTATCGTGATAGTTTTTTCTATCATGATAGTTTTTTCTATCGTGATAGTTTTTTCTATCATGATAGTTTTTTCTATCATGATAGTTTTTTCTATCGTGATAGTTTTTTCTATCATGATAGTATTTTCTATCATGATAGTTTTTTCTATCATGATAGTTTTTTCTATCATGATAGTTTTTTCTATCATGATAGTTTTTTCTATCATGATAGTTTTTTCCATCATGATAGTTTTTTCTATCATGATAGTTTTTTCTATCGTGATAGTTTTTTCTATCATGATAGTTTTTTCTATCGTGATAGTTTTTTCTATCATGATAGTTTTTTCTATCGTGATAGTTTTTTCTATCATGATAGTTTTTTCTATCATGATAGTTTTTTCTATCGTGATAGTTTTTTCTATCATGATAGTATTTTCTACCATGATAGTTTTTTCTATCATGATAGTTTTTTCTATCATGATAGTTTTTTCTATCATGATAGTTTTTTCTATCATGATAGTTTTTTCTATCATGATAGTTTTTTCTATCATGATAGTTTTTTCTATCGTGATAGTTTTTTCTATCATGATAATTTTTTCTATCGTGATAGTTTTTTCTATCATGATAGTTTTTTCTATCATGATAGTTTTTTCTATCATGATAGTTTTTTCTATCGTGATAGTTTTTTTATAATGATAGTTTTTTCTATCGTGATAGTTTTTTCTATCATGATAGTTTTTTCTATCGTGATAGTTTTTTCTATCATGATAGTTTTTTCTATCGTGATAGTTTTTTCTATCATGATAGTTTTTTCTATCATGATAATTTTTTCTATCATGATAGTTTTTTCTATCATGATAGTTTTTTCTATCATGATAGTTTTTTCTATCATGATAGTTTTTTCTATCGTGATAGTTTTTTCTATCATGAAAGTTTATTCTATCATGATAGTTTTTTCTATCATGATAGTTTTTTCTATCATGATAGTTTTTTCTATCATGATAGTTTTTTCTATCATGATAGTTTTTTCTATCGTGATAGTTTTTTCTATCATGATAGTTTTTTCAATCATGATAGTTTTTTCTATCATGATAGTTTTTTCTATCGTGATAGTTTTTTCTATCAGGATAGTTTTTTCTATCATGATAGTTTTTTCTGTCATGATAGTTTTTTCTATCATGATAGTTTTTTCCATCATGATAGTTTTTTCTATCATGATAGTTTTTTCTATCGTGATAGTTTTTTCTATCATGATAGTTTTTTCTATCATGATAGTTTTTTCTATCATGATAGTTTTTTCTATCATGATAGTTTTTTCTATCATGATAGTTTTTTCTATCATGATAGTTTTTTCTATCATGATAGTATTTTCTATCATGATAGTTTTTTCTATCGTGATAGTTTTTTCTATCAGGATAGTTTTTTCTATCATGATAGTTTTTTCTGTCATGATAGTTTTTTCTATCATGATAGTTTTTTCCATCATGATAGTTTTTTCTATCATGATAGTTTTTTCTATCGTGATAGTTTTTTCTATCATGATAGTTTTTTCTATCGTGATAGTTTTTTCTATCATGATAGTTTTTTCTATCGTGATAGTTTTTTCTATCATGATAGTTTTATCTATCATGATAGTTTTTTCTATCGTGATAGTTTTTTCTATCATGATAGTATTTTCTATCATGATAGTTTTTTCTATCATGATAGTTTTTTCTATCATGATAGTTTTTTCTATCATGATAGTTTTTTCTATCATGATAGTTTTTTCTATCATGATAGTTTTTTCTATCATGATAGTTTTTTCTATCATGATAGTTTTTTCTATCGTGATAGTTTTTTCTATCAGGATAGTTTTTTCTATCATGATAGTTTTTTCTGTCATGATAGTTTTTTCTATCATGATAGTTTTTTCCATCATGATAGTTTTTTCTATCATGATAGTTTTTTCTATCGTGATAGTTTTTTCTATCATGATAGTTTTTTCTATCGTGATAGTTTTTTCTATCATGATAGTTTTTTCTATCGTGATAGTTTTTTCTATCATGATAATTTTTTCTATCATGATAGTTTTTTCTATCGTGATAGTTTTTTCTATCATGATAGTTTTTTCTATCATGATAGTTTTTTCTATCGTGATAGTTTTTTCTATCATGATAGTTTTTTCTATTATGATAGTTTTTTCTATCATGATAGTTTTTTTCTATCGTGATAGTTTTTTCTATCATGATAGTTTTTTCTATCATGATAGTATTTTCTATCATGATAGTTTTTTCTATCATGATAGTTTTTTCTATCATGATAGTTTTTTCTATCATGATAGTTTTTTCTATCATGATAGTTTTTTCTATCATGATAGTTTTTTCTATCATGATAGTTTTTTCTATCATGATAGTTTTTTCTATCGTGATAGTTTTTTCTATCGTGATAGTTTTTTTTATCGTGATAGTTTTTTCTATCATGATAGTTTTTTCTATCATGATAGTTTTTTCTATCATGATAGTTTTTTCTCTCATGATAGTTTTTTCTATCTTGATAGTTTTTTCTATCATGATAGTTTTTTCTATCGTGATAGTTTTTTCTATCATGATAGTTTTTTCTATCATGATAGTTTTTTCTATCGTGATAGTTTTTTCTATCATGATAGTTTTTTCTATCATGATAGTTTTTTCTATCGTGATAGTTTTTTCTATCATGATAGTTTTTTCTATCATTATAGTATTTTCTATCATGATAGTTTTTTCTATCATGATAGTTTTTTCTATCATGATAGTTTTTTCTATCGTGATAGTTTTTTCTATCATGATAGTTTTTTCTATCATGATAGTTTTTTCTATCGTGATAGTTTTTTCTATCATGATAGTTTTTTCTATCATGATAGTTTTTTCTATCGTGATAGTTTTTTCTATCATGATAGTTTTTTCTATCATGATAGTTTTTTCTATCGTGATAGTTTTTTCTATCATGATAGTTTTTTCTATCATGATAGTTTTTTCTATCGTGATAGTTTTTTCTATCATGATAGTTTTTTCTATCATGATAGTTTTTTCTATCGTGATAGTTTTTTCTATCATGATAGTTTTTTCTATCATTATAGTTTTTTCTATCATGATAGTTTTTTCTATCGTGATAGTTTTTTCTATCATGATAGTTTTTTCTATCGTGATAGTTTTTTCTATCATGATAGTTTTTTCTATCATTATAGTTTTTTCTATCATGATAGTTTTTTCTATCATGATAGTTTTTTCTATCGTGATAGTTTTTTCTATCGTGATAGTTTTTTCTATCGTGATAGTTTTTTCTATCATGATAGTTTTTTCTATCATGATAGTTTTTTCTATCATGATAGTTTTTTCTATCATGATAGTTTTTTCTATCATGATAGTTTTTTCTATCGTGATAGTTTTTTCTATCATGATAGTTTTTTCTATCGTGATAGTTTTTTCTATCATGATAGTTTTTTCTATCATGATAGTTTTTTCTATCGTGATAGTTTTTTCTATCATTATAGTTTTTTCTATCATGATAGTTTTTTCTATTGCGATAGTTTTTTCAATCATGATAGTTTTTTCTATCATGATAGTTGTCAAAAAATAACCCTGTGGGATAATTAGTTATGTGAAAATAGACTATCTTACGCCTTGCTTGAAATAAAAAATAACCGATCAATTCGGGTCTAAGATCTCGTGACAACTGATTTATTTAAGAGAATATGCCAAAGGTATTTACATTTACATAAAGGAATATAAAAAGTATTATATTAAAGAAGTAAATAAGCAATGTATGAATGTAACAAATTTATGAATGTTAATGTATGGAAAATATAAAAGTATGTATGTAAAGTAAGAATGTATGAAAATTCAGAATAATATATAAAAAACATAAACGTACTAGAAAACAGGGTTGATATGCGTTTAATTTTCAACATCCTCCGGGCGGGCCTGCTGGTGCATTTCAAGCGGATACAACAGTTGAATGGCACGACGAAATCTTTTGCCATCAGCGAAGCGAACTTCACACGCTCGGATTTTGTTATCTCTCCCAGGATAGCAAACTTCAACTACGGCTAGGTTCCAGTGAATACGGGGAGTGCTGGCATCATATACCAACACTACGTCACCAGGTTGGATTTCCTTTGAAAATATATGCATGGAATGATGTGCTGAACGTAAAAGCTTGAGATATTCTGCTTTCCATCTCTTCCATAGAAAAGATGTGTACTGCAATCTAGATTTCCATTTGCTTCGGAGTTCCGAGCCAATTGTTTGGCCTTTGCTCTCGTTATCAATTACCTTAGAGCAATTGATAAGAAAACATCCAGGTGTTAGAGGGGCCAAGTCCATGGGGTCATTGCTTAAGTACGTAAGGGGTCTCATATTGATAATTCGCTCAGCTTCAGTAAGGAGAGTATAAAGCTCTTCGTTGGTAATCTTGGCCTTCCAGATTGTGACCTTGAGAACGTCTTTTACACTTTTTACCAACCTCTCCCAAAATCCACCCCACCATGGTGCTCTTTCCACGCTAAACTTCCAATTTATACCACGGTTACTAATAAAACCGTTAAAAATCTCGCTGTTGAAAATTTCTCCCAAGCTATTAACGTCGGTTGCAGCTTTTTTAAACGTCTTCGCATTATCTGAATATATAGTAATCGGCGTGCCCCGCCTTGCCATAAAACGGCGCATAGCTAAGAGGCAGCATTCTGTCGTCAAGTTGAGAACTAACTCCAGATGGACGGCGCGGACGACGGCGCATGTAAATATGATTATGTAGACTTTCCTCGTATTTTCATCGGTACGTGTGTAAAGAGGACCGGCAAAGTCCACACCCACGGTCTCGAAAGGTCTTGATGCTTGTAGTCGATCCCTCGGTAAGGGTGCGAAAGGCTGGGCTGCAGCCTTTCCCCTGAGTTTGCGACAAAGATTGCATGCTGCGATGGTTTTCTTGATTAACTGTCGGGCGGCTGGTAACCAGAATTGTTCACGCAGACGAGCTAGGACGGTATTCACTCCACTGTGCAAAGAGCATTCGTGGAAGTAAGTGGCAATTAACTTGCTCAAATAACTGCCTCGTGGTAAAATAACTGGACTAGTTACTTCAAGTGGCTCGTCTAGCTGCGTCAATCTACTGCCCACACGAAGCAAGCCTTGATCGTCCAAGAAGGGGTTAAGCGTTAGAAGGGTAGAAGACCGAGAAATAGTTTTCCCCTCCTGTAAAGATAAGATTTCATTAGGAAAATAAGTAATTTGAAAATAACTTATCCAGTAGGTTTCTGCTTTCTTCATTTCAGTGGCTTGCAAAAACCTTGACGTATGACTTTTCCTGCTCCTTTTTTGAGCCCAAAGAGGGTACCATTTATTGAGTAGCGCATTGACACCTCGATGAATATAAGCTGTTATTCTCAGCAGCTTCTTCCAGTTACCAATTGTCTCATACAGCAGCAGTGGCTCCGAATATTTAGCTGAAGCACCAACATCTTCCCTCTGAACAGACAGCAACATAGCGATAGAATCATCAGCATGCGACACATTATCCATTGGCCAGTTACACTTTTCTTCTTTCAACCAAGATGGACCCTCCTTCCATAGTAATGACGATGAAAATTTGTCTGCAGATATTCCTCGGGTGAGCAGATCTGCGGGATTTTCCTTACCAGAGCAATGATGCCAGTCGTTCATATCTGTCAGCTCATGTATTTCCTTTACACGGCAAAACACGTACGGCTTCCACTTTCGGGCATCCCCTTGTATCCAATGAAGTGTGATCTGTGAGTCGGTCCACAAATAGAAACGTTGAAATGGCACTTGTAACTTCTTCAAGTAAGAACACAGTCTAGCAGCAACCAACGCAGCGGTGAGTTCCAACTTGGGCAATGTGAGATGATCTGTTTTCGTTTCTTTCAGTGGTGCAACACGGGCTTTGGCACACACAAACTTAACATTTGTTTCCATATTTGACATCTCGAGTCTTAAAAAAGCAACAGCCCCAAAGGCTTTCTGGCTGGCATCGGCAAATACATGCATTTCAATACACGTCAACTCAGCACTAATTCCAAGCCACCTAGGCATTGAAATTTCGGGAATCTGTTTTAAGTCCTTTGAGCAAGCGATGTATTTTTGGCTAGACTCTGCATCCAATGGATCGTCCCAATTAACTTTATTTCGCCATAAAGTCTGAAACAAGATTTTAAATTGTATTAAAATTGGGCTTAAGAATCCTAATGGATCAAACACTCTCGCAATAACTTTTAATAAATTACGCTTTGTTGGCGATTCCATCGATTTCAAGGAATCCAAATCAAATTTATACATTAATTCGTCACTGTGTAGGTTCCATAGAACACCTAGAACGGAATGAACTAAATCTGTTTCAACCTCAAAATAATTCTGAACTTCCAAATTATTGCATCGCCACTTTCTTAGATTCATATACGCACGCTTAAAAACCTCAGTTGACTCTTTATAAAATTTCTCTGCATCCTCTTGACTGTTGACGCTTGTAACAAGATCATCCATGTAGAATGATTTACTGAGCAATTCACATGATTCTGGAAATTCTTTTGCTGGCTTGCGAATATGAAGAGCAATCGTGGCAGACAGCAAAAATGGGCTAGAAGAAACCCCAAAGGTGACACGAGTCATACGATATTCGACTTCGGATGAAAAATCTGTGCTTAAATCTTTGTTTTGTGGAAACCAGACAAAACGATGGCTGTCTCTATCTTTTTCGGCTAAGACAATTTGCAGGAACGCCTTTTCAATGTCTGCGACTAACCCAATCTGTCCGACACGGAAGTTCAACAAGATGTGCAGAATATCTGGAAGTAGGTTAGAACCTGTCCACAAACATTCGTTCAATGATAGTTTATCTTTAGAATGAGACGAGGCATCGAATACAATTCGTATCTTGGTTGTTGTCTTTTCAGGCCGATATACTGCACAGTGTGGCATGTAATACAGGTTCTCCGGGTTGTCGTCTTTGGAATAAACTCTCTCAGCGTAACCTGCCGCGATGAATTCCTGCATTGCTGTGTCGTATTCGCGAAGTTTAGATGGATTCCTCTGAAGTCTTCTGAGAAGGGAGTGCAGTCTTGACTGAGCCATCGCTTTGTTGTTTCCCAGTTGTCCATTGGTTATTTTCCAGGGAAGATGAGCTTCGTATCTGGTGTCAGTCTTCCGAATACATTTTGATTGAAGTTCTTTGGTGAATTCGTTCATCTCCCTCTCATCACTCCGTATCCCCAAACTCTCTAAATTCCACATATCTTCAAGGGTGGAGCTGAAAAAAGTTGAAACATTTTCATCGATTAATTCATCTGCCTCGCAAGGACCCTGAAGCGTCCATCCAAAAATTGTGTCTACTGCTGTCAAAAGGTTAGTAATTCGTTTATATTTGCCTGTTACAACCTTCCAATAATAACACTGGTCTGCAACGAAAATCGCCTTTAAACCAAAATATACTTTTCTAAAGGATTTTGGCATGCTGAACCCGAATCCAAAGTCAAAATTGCTCTAGCACGTCAAGTTTTTGAGATATTCCAATTCAAACATGTCAAAACCCCGTTTTTTGGGTTCTTTTGACGTCGCATTTCTTCACCGATAGAAACTGTTTTTAAAAACTAATAACAGGACCTGAAAGAACTATATTTTATCTTTCTAAATCATTTTAAATCTTTTTGAAATTCGTTTTCCTCCCAAAGATATTGTAATTTCAAGGAAATCATCCCAAGAACTACTAAGCTCTTAATTGCAACATGTCACTGAAAATTCATTTTTTGTAGTTTCAGATGAACATGGTGAAATGTTTCATCAAGACATGATGCACATAGAACGAAGATGTAACGGGAAATGGTCAGAAGCAATGCTGGCAGATTTTGCTGGTCAATTTTTCGTCAGACGATGGAAAATATGAAAAGAAAAAAGCTACAAAATAACATGTTTAAAGAAAAAAAGGTGTAGTAAATTGTTTATTTGGATTTTTGAGCTTATTTTATTTTAAAACTACGTTTTTAAGGTGTAGTTTGGTAGAATATATTTTTAAATATTTTACCAGTTTTTTATACAGAGCACTCAGTGAAATATACTAATGGGAAAAAAGTGTTTGGGATTTTAAAACACTTAGTTGTTTCTTTTTTAAAAGTCTTTGATTAAAATTTATTTAATATACTTGAGTTTATGAATATCAAATATAGGGAAATCCTATTATTTTCCAAAAAAATATGTTTTTTACAGCGTTAATCATAAAAACTACGAAATTTCGAAATTTCTGTTGTTTTTTTTTATATAACGGTATAAAATATGGGTGAACATGGATGGATGATGACAAATCTGGTTTCATGTGAAAGCTAATATTATGTGGAGTAAGTTCTCCAAATTTGAGCAGAATAGGCACAATAGTTTTTTGTTTTTACCAGGTCAACCAAGTCCTAGAGGGCTCTTTTTAACAAAACAATCATATTTTTCAAAAATCAATTTAAAAAAAACTGGACGTGATAGAATTTTTCTGAAACCAGATTAAGATTAAAAAAATTCAAATCTGTCATAATTTCAAAAAATTACTTGAAGGCGAAAAAAAAAGTTGATTTTTGCAGACCAGTGTAATCTGCTCCAATTAGAACACTTAAACCTCTTTCTTGCTCTTGTTCACACAGTTTCGAATCTGCCAAGCAAAACCCATCCAACGAAGTGCTCTCACTCGCAGGAGCCACCAAGACGTCCAAGCATATTTCGGGAACCACCACCGCCGTAACTTCCACATAATTTTCGCTAAATTGAGATCGTAAATAAATTTTCACAATTTTCATTTTCTTACCACCAGAAATCTTGTCTTGACCGAAAGGAATAATGGATAGATTTACAAATCCAGTAATTTCCAAATTCAGTTTATCGACTACTGCTTCTCTTATGTACGTGCGCTGGCTTCCACCATCAATAATAAGCCGCACAAATAGACTGTGTGTTGCAGAAAAGGAATGATTTGCTGCGAGGAGGGCTCGCGCTGTTTGTAAATACACATTATTCTTTTTTAAAATATTTGGGGCAGACAAATTCAATGTGGGATGAAGCATGGCAACAGATGTTGAATTTTCTTGAGATTTTGACGATTCACTGGAAGATGATACCTTATTTTTAAAATTACACAACGAAGAGGGATGCTTATGTTTGCATTTTTTGCAGTATAGGCTTCTCACTTTACAACTTCTTGCCGTGTGACCTTTCATAGTACATCGAAAACATCTGCCATCTTCTTTCAACATTTGTTTCTTTTCGTCAATGGTTTTCGTGCAGTAGCACTCTTTCGTCGAATGATCTGCAGCTTTGCAAAAAAAGCACGGTACGTTTGCTTGTGTGGAGGTGAATAGACCTGCTGCCGTCGATGGTTGTGGGTGATGTGCACTCGCTTTAGTTGACGATTTATTGACACCTGCTCTCTCTATCGATTCCACTTCTTGCTTAAGGAATTTGAGAATGTTTTTTACCTGCTTGTCTCCATCGAAAGAAAGAGTGGATCCACTATCCGAAACTGATTCATTGGCCTCGTCTGCTTTCGTCGTGCACTCCTTTTGTATTCGATGATAATCTATTCGAAGTTCGTTAGGCATGCATTTTAAGAGTATGGTTTTGAGCATAATATAATAGTGAGAGGAGGGAACACCTAGCGCTGTCAAGGACCGACTGCAAGCTATCACTGTATTATACAGATTCCTCAACCCCATTGCATCCGTTTTGCCAGAAACTGCTGGAAGTGCCATTAGCTGTTGCATTAATCTGTCTATTAGTTTTTCGGTGTCACCATATTCCTCCTGCAAGAGAGAGATAGCTCCATCATAGCAGGTATCAGAAGGAGTGAAACCAGATATCGTTTTGGCCGCATTTCCAGTTAGAACAGATTGCAAATAGTTGAATTTTTCGATACCACTCAATGCTTCATTTTCATGTACTGTTGTACGAAAGTTTTCCCAAAAACGAATCCAATCTTGGTGATCGCCCGAAAACTTTTTTAATTCCAATTTAGGAAGCTTCGTGTAGTGCGTCTTCGATGCTGAAGATGTACGAGTAGTATTGACATCATTTTGATAGGGATTAATCTGCGATTGCACCCTCACTAAGCGAACTTGCAATCTTGCCATCATACCTACAGCAGAGTCCTCATACTCCGCTACTTTTTCTGGCCTCGAATCTTCGATATTCTTAGCCTGAACATCGTTGTTGATTGTTCTTAGGTTCTCGTTAGCCACAGTGAGACGTTGGAGGTACGATGCGAGATCTTCTTCCATGGAGTCTAGTTTAGACAAATCCTCTGTGTCTCTGACTTTTGATGATTTTAAATACTCTGTCGCTTCATTTATTATTTTTGTTATCTGGCTGCGATAGCCGGCGCGCGCTTGCAGCTCCATTCTATTACGTTTCGAGTTATCCAAATAATTTTTTCAAACAAGGTACAGTCTCAATATATTCCCGGGTTTCGGCACCATGTCAAAAAATAACCCTGTGGGATAATTAGTTATGTGAAAATAGACTATCTTACGCCTTGCTTGAAATAAAAAATAACCGATCAATTCGGGTCTAAGATCTCGTGACAACTGATTTATTTAAGAGAATATGCCAAAGGTATTTACATTTACATAAAGGAATATAAAAAGTATTATATTAAAGAAGTAAATAAGCAATGTATGAATGTAACAAATTTATGAATGTTAATGTATGGAAAATATAAAAGTATGTATGTAAAGTAAGAATGTATGAAAATTCAGAATAATATATAAAAAACATAAACGTACTAGAAAACAGGGTTGATATGCGTTTAATTTTCAACAATAGTTTTTTCTATCATGATAGTTTTTTCTATCATGATAGTTTTTTCTATCATGATAGTTTTTTCTATCATGATAGTTTTTTCTATCGTCATAGTTTTTTCTATCATGATAGTTTTTTCTATCATGATAGTTTTTTCTATCATCATAGTTTTTTCTATCATAATAGTTTTTTCTATCATGATAGTTTTTTCTATCGTGATAGTTTTTTCTATCATGATAGTTTTTTCTATCATGATAGTTTTTTCTATCATGATAGTATTTTCTATCATGATAGTTTTTTCTATCATGATAGTTTTTTCTATCATGATAGTTTTTTCTATCGTGATAGTTTTTTCTATCATGATAGTTTTTTCTATCATGATAGTTTTTTCTATCATGATAGTTTTTTCTATCATGATAGTTTTTTCTATCATGATAGTTTTTTCTATCATGATAGTTTTTTCTATCGTGCTAGTTTTTTCTATCATGATAGTTTTTTCTATCATGATAGTTTTTTCTATCATGATAGTTTTTTCTATCATGATAGTTTTTTCTATCGTCATAGTTTTTTCTATCATGATAGTTTTTTCTATCATGATAGTTTTTTCTATCATCATAGTTTTTTTATCATAATAGTTTTTTCTATCATGATAGTTTTTTCTATCGTGATAGTTTTTTCTATCATGATAGTTTTTTCTATCATGATAGTTTTTTCTATCATGATAGTATTTTCTATCATGATAGTTTTTTCTATCATGATAGTTTTTTCTATCATGATAGTTTTTTCTATCGTGATAGTTTTTTCTATCATGATAGTTTTTTCTATCATGATAGTTTTTTCTATCGTGATAGTTTTTTAGATCATGATAGTTTTTTCTATCACGATAGTTTTTTCTATCATGATAGTTTTTTCTATCGTGATAGTTTTTTCTATCATGATAGTTTTTTCTATCATGATAGTTTTTTCTATTGCGATAGTTTTTTCAATCATGATAGTTTTTTCTATCATGATAGTTTTTTCTATCATGATAGTTTTTTCTATCATGATAGTTTTTTCTATTATGATAGTTTTTTCTATCGTCATAGTTTTTTCTATCATGATAGTTTTTTCTATCATGATAGTTTTTTCTATCATCATAGTTTTTTCTATCATAATAGTTTTTTCTATCATGATAGTTTTTTCTATCGTGATAGTTTTTTCTATCATGATAGTTTTTTCTATCATGATAGTTTTTTCTATCATGATAGTATTTTCTATCATGATAGTTTTTTCTATCATGATAGTTTTTTCTATCATGATAGTTTTTTCTATCGTGATAGTTTTTTCTATCATGATAGTTTTTTCTATCATGATAGTTTTTTCTATCATGATAGTTTTTTCTATCATGATAGTTTTTTCTATCATGATAGTTTTTTCTATCGTGCTAGTTTTTTCTATCATGATAGTTTTTTCTATCATGATAGTTTTTTCTATCATGATAGTTTTTTCTACCATGATAGTTTTTTCTATCATGATAGTTTTTTCTATCGTGATAGTTTTTTCTATCATGATAGTTTTTTCTATCGTGATAGTTCTTTCTATCATGATAGTTTTTTCTATCGTGATAGTTTTTTCTATCATGATAGTTTTTTCTATCATGATAGTTTTTTCTATCGTGATAGTTTTTTCTATCATGATAGTTTTTTCTATCATGATAGTTTTTTTCTATCATGATAGTTTTTTCTATCATGATAGTTTTTTCTATCATGATAGTTTTTTCTATCATGATAGTTTTTTCTATCATGATAGTTTTTTCTATCATGATAGTTTTTTCTATCGTGATAGTTTTTTCTATCATGATAGTTTTTTCTATCATGATAGTTTTTTCTATCATGATAGTTTTTTCTATCATGATAGTTTTTTCTATCATGATAGTTTTTTCTATCATGATAGTTTTTTCTATCATGATAGTTTTTTCTATCATGATAGTTTTTTATATCATGATAGTTTTTTCTATCGTGATAGTTTTTTCTATCATGATAGTTTTTTCTATCATGATAGTTTTTTCTATCGTGATAGTTTTTTCTATCATTATAGTTTTTTCTATCGCGAAAGTTTTTTCTATCATGATAGCTTTTTCTATCATGATAGTTTTTTCAATCATGATAGTTTTTTCTATCATGATAGTTTTTTCTATCATGATAGTTTTTTCTATCGTGATAGTTTTTTCTATCATGATAGTTTTTTCTATCATGATAGTTTTTTCTATCATGATAGTTTTTTCTATCGTTATAGTTTTTTCTATCATGATAGTTTTTTCTATCATGATAGTTTTTTCTATCATGATAGTTTTTCTATCATGATAGTTTTTTCTATCATGATAGTTTTTTCTATCATGATAATTTTTTCTATCGTGATAGTTTTTTCTATCATGATAGTTTCTTCTATCATGATAGTTTTTTCTATCATGATAGTTTTTTTTATCGTGATAGTTTTTTCTATCATGATAGTTTTTTCTATCGTGATAGTTTTTTCTATCATAATAGTTTTTTCTATCGTGATAGTTTTTTCTATCATGATAGTTTTTTCTATCGTGATAGTTTTTTCTATCATGATAGTTTTTTCTATCATGATAGTTTTTTCTATCATGATAGTTTTTTCTATCACGATAGTTTTTTCTATCATGATAGTTTTTTCTATCGTGATAGATATTTCTTTCATGATAGTTTTTTCTATCATGATAGTTTTTTCTATCGTGATAGTTTTTTTTATCATGATAGTTTTTTCCATCGTGATTGTTTTTTCTATCATGATAGTTTTTTCCATCATGATAGTTTTTTCTATCATGATAGTTTTTTCTATCATGATAGTTTTTTCTATCGTCATAGTTTTTTCTATCATGATAGTTTTTTCTATCATGATAGTTTTTTCTATCATCATAGTTTTTTCTATCATAATAGTTTTTTCTATCATGATAGTTTTTTCTATCGTGATAGTTTTTTCTATCATGATAGTTTTTTCTATCATGATAGTTTTTTCTATCATGATAGTATTTTCTATCATGATAGTTTTTTCTATCATGATAGTTTTTTCTATCATGATAGTTTTTTTCTATCGTGATAGTTTTTTCTATCATGATAGTTTTTTCTATCATGATAGTTTTTTCTATCATGATAGTTTTTTCTATCATGATAGTTTTTTCTATCATGATAGTTTTTTCTATCATGATAGTTTTTTCTATCGTGCTAGTTTTTTCTATCATGATAGTTTTTTCTATCATGATAGTTTTTTCTATCATGATAGTTTTTTCTATCATGATAGTTTTTTCTATCGTCATAGTTTTTTCTATCATGATAGTTTTTTCTATCATGATAGTTTTTTCTATCATCATAGTTTTTTTTATCATAATAGTTTTTTCTATCATGATAGTTTTTTCTATCGTGATAGTTTTTTCTATCATGATAGTTTTTTCTATCATGATAGTTTTTTCTATCATGATAGTATTTTCTATCATGATAGTTTTTTCTATCATGATAGTTTTTTCTATCGTGATAGTTTTTTCTATCATGATAGTTTTTTCTATCATGATAGTTTTTTCTATCGTGATAGTTTTTTAGATCATGATAGTTTTTTCTATCACGATAGTTTTTTATATCATGATAGTTTTTTCTATCGTGATAGTTTTTTCTATCATGATAGTTTTTTCTATCATGATAGTTTTTTCTATTGCGATAGTTTTTTCAATCATGATAGTTTTTTCTATCATGATAGTTTTTTCTATCATGATAGTTTTTTCTATCATGATAGTTTTTTCTATCGTCATAGTTTTTTCTATCATGATAGTTTTTTCTATCATGATAGTTTTTTCTATCATCATAGTTTTTTTATCATAATAGTTTTTTCTATCATGATAGTTTTTTCTATCGTGATAGTTTTTTCTATCATGATAGTTTTTTCTATCATGATAGTTTTTTCTATCATGATAGTATTTTCTATCATGATAGTTTTTTCTATCATGATAGTTTTTTCTATCATGATAGTTTTTTCTATCGTGATAGTTTTTTCTATCATGATAGTTTTTTCTATCATGATAGTTTTTTCTATCATGATAGTTTTTTCTATCATGATAGTTTTTTCTATCATGATAGTTTTTTCTATCATGATAGTTTTTTCTATCATGATAGTTTTTTCTATCGTGCTAGTTTTTTCTATCATGATAGTTTTTTCTATCATGATAGTTTTTTCTATCATGATAGTTTTTTCTATCATGATAGTTTTTTCTATCATGATAGTTTTTTCTATCGTGATAGTTTTTTCTATCATGATAGTTTTTTCTATCGTGATAGTTCTTTCTATCATGATAGTTTTTTCTATCGTGATAGTTTTTTCTATCATGATAGTTTTTTTCTATCATGATAGTTTTTTCTATCGTGATAGTTTTTTCTATCATGATAGTTTTTTCTATCATGATAGTTTTTTATATCGTGATAGTTTTTTCTATCATTATAGTTTTTTCTATCGCGAAAGTTTTTTCTATCATGATAGCTTTTTCTATCATGATGGTTTTTTCAATCATGATAGTTTTTTCCATCATGATAGTTTTTTCTATCATGATAGTTTTTTCTATCGTGATAGTTTTTTCTATCATGATAGTTTTTTCTATCATGATAGTTTTTTCTATCATGATAGTTTTTTCTATCGTTATAGTTTTTTCTATCATGATAGTTTTTTCTATCATGATAGTTTTTTCTATCATGATAGTTTTTCTATCATGATAGTTTTTTCTATCATGATAGTTTTTTCTATCATGATAATTTTTTCTATCGTGATAGTTTTTTCTATCATGATAGTTTCTTCTATCATGATAGTTTTTTCTATCATGATAGTTTTTTTATCGTGATAGTTTTTTCTATCATGATAGTTTTTTCTATCGTGATAGTTTTTTCTATCATAATAGTTTTTTCTATCATGATAGTTTTTTCTATCATGATCATTTTTTCTATCATGATAGTTTTTTCTATCGTGATAGATTTTTCTATCATGATAGTTTTTTCTATCATGATAGTTTTTTCTATCGTGATAGTTTTTTTTATCATGATAGTTTTTTCCATCGTGATTGTTTTTTCTATCATGATAGTTTTTTCCATCATGATTGTTTTTTCTATCATGATAGTTTTTTCTCTCATGATAGTTTTTTCTATCGTGATAGTTTTTTCTATCATGATAGTTTTTTCTATGATATGGAGACAAATTGTGCACTTTTTGATAAAAGCACCAAAATTGCCACAGAGGTAGACCGATGTTATATGAGTAAATATAGATGTGGAGCCATCGGCCAGCTGCCCCCTGGTGGCCGTAGCGGGTATTTTCCAAAATGGCCGCCAGTGAATTGCTATTGCAGGTTATAGTGAATGTTTATTGAATGTTTTCAATGAAAATATGCCTTTTTGTACGTTATATATGTATATAGATATATGTATATATACATATTATACATATTCATGTATATAAATTCATATATATGCATATATATATTAGACTGATTCAAAAAATGAAAATGTCTTCGATTTTCGATGCCACTAGCTTTTTAGTTAAAGTTTAATGAAATACTAATCCTGGCAAAATTTCAGCCCTTTAGGTCAATATTTAGAGGTCGCTCATCGATACTTTCTGTTTTCCATACAAATCGTATGGGAACTTTTTTTTTATTCCTTCTTTATTTTATAACTTTAGAAACGGTTATCATATAGAAATGATCAAGGTAGAATCTGAAAGAAGATTTGATGTTCTTTAAAAAAGGTCCTTACTTCTTATCTAATAAATGTACTCCTTCCAAAGTTATTCAAGGTCAGAGTGGTATTCGTGGTAAATTAAAATGTTTTTTGGATTCCGTGTTGAAAAAATCTGCTATAATACAAGATGTTTTGCAAAAAATGTAACAAAAGGCAAGTGCGTGTAAGTTGCACTCAGACAAGAAAAAAATCGTTTAGAGTGGTGGTCTTTTTCCCCCCATTTAGGCAGGAGGGGCAATTTCCTAAAAAAATTGGTTTAAAAAAGAAAAAAAATATTAAAAATCAACGGCAATACTTATGGTGTCATGCTATTACTTTTTTAAAGACAACAATCCATTATTTAATTAACTTTTTAAAAAAAGTTGTTTTTGTAAATATTTTTTGAAAAAATTAATTTCAAACTTAGATTTAAAAAATGAAAAAGTGACTTTAGTTTTTAAATATCTTTTTGAAAAATTTTTCGTTATCAAGTACAATTTTTGTTTATGGATTTCAATACCTTAGTTAATTTTTAATCAGATGCTGAAAACCGCAGGCTAAAATGATTTGTAGTTTCTGAGAAAAGTGAAAATAACAAAAACCAAGTTTCTTGTTATTTGACGCCCTGGAATTTAAATTGTTCCTTCCTACAAACACCCAATTTCCAGTAGTAGTAGTAGGTATTTTAATTTTCAATTTTCTCAGAAACTACAAAACATTTTAGCTGCTTTTTTCTGTTGGTGTGAACAAAAAGAGTCATTTGTGATGTAACGATCGGTGGTAGTGTTTTTTCTGTATACATCAAATTCAATTTTGTTGATGATCTTTTTGCAGAGTACATCAAGAAAAGGAATGCAATTGTTTTTGTCTTCTTCTTCACAAGTGAACTTTATGCTTTCGTATTGACTGTTTATTATATTGATGACGTTCTGTGCTGTGTTTTTCTTTATTACACTAAAGACGTCGTCTACATATCGGAGCCGCATATACGAGGCAAAAGTTCTTTGGCTTTTAAATCTTTCTCAAACATCGCCATGAAATCTTCTGCCATCAAAGGTGATAATGAATTTCCCATTGCACAACCAAATTTATTTACGTATCGACATTTTGAACGCATATCGCAGTCCATGCTGTTATGTACTTTAATTAATTTTGAAGACTCCATTGCACAGAAGCTATTTAAATGGGACTTTTTTCTTAATAATCACGAAAAAGTGGTTTTTAAACAACAAAACTGAAAGTATACGCATCGTGCTATTTTAAAAAAAATTTGTATTTAATTTTAATACTAAATGGAGCTCAACATTAGAAAAAATCTTTTACCTTTTTTGGGTGTTGTAATTTAGGTCTGTTCGCGTACTTCCCAAAACTGCCAATTTCTACCCATTTTAGTCCAAAGTTCTGTCAAAGTTCATATAAAAAAAATGATATTGACAGAACTTTGGACTAAAATGGGCTGTTTTGGGTAGTACACGAACAGAGGTTTTATTACGAAAAACAAAACAGTTGTGTGACATGCAAATTTTGGCGGCTTTGAGATATATCTTCATTTTTCCATTCTCTACTTCGTGTGATTCAAGATGTGATTTTAATGATTCAATTGCTATGTTGATAGGTATGCTAGGGAAAAGAACTTGGACGTCAAAAGATATGATTGTTTCATCATCCTGTATCAAGACATCTTTAGTTTTTTCCACAAACTCGTATGTGTTTAACACACTATAACTATCAAAGCGTCCAAATTACGGAATAAGCAAGTAACACCTTCTTATTGATTTCACTAATGAATATTCACCAAGAAAATCACTTGGTGAACACCAATGACAACCCCATGTTAATTTCCTCAATGATTTCACCTCAAATTCCTTGGGTGTAGCTTCCATTCCTCTATGAAATAGCAGGGGATTCCTTGGTGAATTTTTGAAAATTTCCCACTGGGAAGGGATAGCTTGAAAACGTACAATCATAGAATATCGTATACATTTGAGAAAATATTTTCACAATAATGATATTTATTATGGTACATAAATTGGTCTTATATCTATATATATAAAAATGAATGTTTGTCTGTGTATGACCTATAGACTCACGTACTACAGGATGGATAGAGCTCAAATTCATAGGTTATCCCCAAAAAATGACTGGCAAGGTTTAAAGAGTAATTTGAAATAATTTCAATAGGTGGCACTGCACTTTTAACATAAAAAAGAAAAAATCATGTTAATATGTGAAAAAGTATATTAATATAAATATAACATTCAAAACCTAGCTCTGTTTTTTATGTCAGAAAATATAAATGTTAATGTTTCAGACTGTAAGGATTAACGATTTTATCTTCAGGTAAATATAAAATACCATATATGTGCAGTTTAAAATAAATGAATGCCATTTTTATTATTAGAATGCATGCCACCAAAGAAAAGAATATTGGTCGAATCTCCAGGGGCGATTCCTCTCAGTTGGCTGGTTTAGCGGCGCTAAACCAACAATTTAAATGAATATATTAGATTATATTATCTTCATATGCACCTCCTTATCATAAGCATAACGATTACGAAATTAAAGTATTTACAAATATTAATTGCAATAATCAATGGCATAAATAATTACCAAACTACCTACCCACATTTTCAAATCAATTTTCCCTGCAAGCAATACAAAGCTTTCATACAAAATGTCTCCGTTGGAACCTTGTTTAGCGCTAGAATTTGCGCTAACCAATTTCATACAATCCATGTAGTAGTATTGGTGCCTTTTTTACTTCACGTCAAAGTAAAATAAAGGGAAGGTTTAGCGCAAAACAATGCGCTAAACTAAAAGGCGTTACGTTCAAACTCGAAAGCGGAGTGCAAGCAGGTATGAATTCTTTTTTGTGGATATGCGTGTGCTTATTTTTGCCATTATTTGATTAAATAGAGATTTGTTATTGAATCGACAGTTTAGTGGGAATAATTAACTGATTATTTAATAGTTTGGCGATTATTTATGTGAGTAAATATACAATAGTCGGAAGAAGTATTTTGACAAAAAAAATATTTCGCATTTTTCTTTATATCTTTCGTTTTATTGATACAAAAAATCTGAAAAAATATATTATAATGGTATCAAGATGAGCTTTCAAAAAAAAAAAAAAATGTTAGATTCATAATTATAGTTTCGAAAATAAAAATGGTAACTCAAAAACGTAAAGGGAAAAAAGTATTTTGCCAAAACTAAAAAGGCTTTTAAATAAAGGTTTACTTTTTAGTACAGGCAGTGAGGATTGGTTTTCAGTATATTTTTGGGTGCTGAATTCAAATCCGTCATCCGTTTTTGGCTATCAGCTCGGGTTTTTAAGAAATTGCCGTTAGAAAATGACCAAAAATCGTTTTTTTTTGTTGCTATTTTTGAAGTCTTTTAACATATAGAAATAATTATTTTTTACAAGTTTTGTGAAACTATCTCAAAGTACTATAATCTTCTTCTTCAAATATCAGTTTAAATCTTTTCAATATCTCACTTACTTTCCGAGAAATTCTTAGTCTTCACTCGATATTTCTTCATGTTAAATAAACCGTGTATGGTAAAATATGCAAAACGCTTACATTTCAACAAAGGATTGATCAGAGAGGAAAGAAGATATTGGACAGATATAAACTGATATTTGAAGAAGAAGATTAGTACTTTCAGATAGTTTCTCAAAACTTGTTAAAAAATAATTATTTCTACAGTAGAGTCGCCTAATTTCGAACACTCCCAGTAGTCCAAAACTTTTTGAAAATAAGCTCATAATCTGTGTTATTTCTTAGTTTTTCAACTTCTATAAACGCAGAATAATTCATGTGTTATTCCTTTAAGCCTTGAAATCCTATTAACTAGTCAAATTTCATCCTTAAGTTTTAAAAAAGGGACTTTAAAATTAGGCTTTAGGAAATCCAGTAATTTCAAGTTTTTGTAAATAAAAAAAACTGTTGGAAGTGTTCTGGGAATCTGTGATTTTTGGTGTGAAAATTAAACTTAATGCCTGTTATAAGACGTTTTCTTGTTAGATAATAGTTATTTTTGGTTTATTATTTGGTTTAAGGGCCGTCATAATACTGCAAGATTGAGGGAATGTAGTTTGAACGAATATGAAGTGTAAGGTATAAAACATTTTTGTTTGCATCTTGAAAATACTGGTATTGGTCAAAGGGCCTTGTTGCCTTGTTGCCTTGTTGGTGGCATGTCAAAATGTTGAGCAAGGCTTTCACCACTCTTAAGTCTATATAATTTATTGTTCTAATTTAATTGACTGACACTTTTAAAATCGATTATTTCTACTTGTTTGTTTTTATTTCCTGTATCAATTTTTTGTTTCGACATAATTTTCCCTCAATTTCATTCTTTTTCCAATATTTTAAAAATACCGTTAACATTTTTACAATTAAAAGTACCCTAGATTACTCCCAGAGTTGTCCACTACATGTACGTAAAGGCCCATTTTAAACTTTTCTGCTGTTTTGAAGGTTACCGCGGACAAACAGACAGACAGACAAAAAAATTTAAAATGATGCAGTTATGTTTCTTAGCAAGTTAACAACCACCAAGATCAAAAACTTGAAACTATTTCAATATTAACGACAGACACTCCAATTTTATTTATGTGTATAGATGTATACTGCCGTGTTAAGAAGAAAAAACGTATCTGTATTTTGAGCCTTTTGAGATAAATGCGTTTTTCTGTTTATGTATGTAACTTTTTTATTTCTGGATGAATTTGTTTCATACTTTAAGGAAATGACAAGTAATCAAGTTATTAATTTTTGATCAAAAACTCATTTGTTTATATTAAATAGAAGTCCAGTGAAATAACTTTCATGTTAAGACTATTTGCCGTATCTGCAAGTAAATAATTTTCCCTTCCGGATCTACGAATATTTGTGTGGTAGTTACGTTTATTTTTCTTATGCAAAATGCAGATACGTCAATTTATATTAAAAAGCGTGGTTTTTTGTACATACGTCATATTTCGTAAGCGTTTTTAACCACTAAAAAGGCAAGATAGTGATTTTATTACAAAACAATAAAATAATAACCCTACCAAGGATGTCAAAACTGGCTCTAATTCAAAACAGCCAAAATGTCAGTTACGTTTTTTCTTCTTAACACGACAGTATAGATGTATAGATGTATAGATGGAATACAGATTTTGTTTATTTTTTTTTATCTTTGTAAATAAAATTAATTTCTTAAAATATCCATATTATTTATGGATTACAGGTTTTGTTTATTTTCTTTTCAACTTTGTAAATAAAATTAAAAGTTGTGATTTGGCTTATTTATTTAAAACTTTTCCAAGGTACGTAGCTAACCCAAAGCCAAAGACCAGGAATCGCCACTGCGAATCTCATGAAGAAATGAACAAAGAAGAGTTCAATTGAATGGTGAAAATGAAGAACAATAAAATGTAAATGTACAAAATAGAATACAACGTAACGAATCGAAATGCTAATAAACAGGATGATCACGTGCAAATGCAGCAGAATCACAAATCTTCTGTGACTTTGATTACAAGATTGCACTCATTGACCTAACTTCTTAAATTTGAGTTCATCTTTCATTTAACTTTTAAATGTTTTGCAATCATTTTTCATTTATGTACATTCAACTAACAGCAATTAAATTATTGCAATCTTTTAGGAATGAATGTATTTGTTGCACTCTTTTGCATTCCTTGCATTCATTTGCGTTCGTTGCTATAGTTTGCATTATTTTGCATTTTCTTCTAGGTATTCTTTGGCATTCTTTTGAATTATTTATCTTACAGTCATTTAAATAAAATTAAATTTTGTTTCATGTACATACATTTATGTCCTTAAATCATAAAATAATTGATCTTTGCTTCAGAAGAACGCAAATGAACGTAAAGAATGCAAATTAATGCAAAAGAAAACAAATAATGCAAAAAAATGCTTGAATTCCCAAAAACTTGCATTCAATTTATCACTGGGAAATTAGTGAAAGAAAAAAATAGTTGCAATAATTTTTGAATGTAAAATTAATGGTGAATGCAGAATTTTAAGTCGAAGTCTAAAAGTGAAGTCAAGTAATGAAATCTTTTGATCGAATTCAATAAAACGATTTAAATGATTGCATTTATAAAAGATTGCATTCTTTTACAACCCCGCAAGCAGTTATCTTTAACGCATTTAGTATTAGGGTATTATCGATTTATTTTTGAGTAATTTTGTTCATAGATTTGACTCTCTTAGTTTCTAACAATCAGTTTCCAAATGTGTTTAACTGAGTTATTTTGAAAATTGTATTGCTCTCTATCTCCTAAGGTACAAACTACAGAGAGTCAGACAGAGAGCAATGAAAACAATTGATAAGATAAATATTTGTTTTGCTCACTGACCAGAAGGTATTGAAGTAAATCGATTAGGAAAAAAAGGGACAAAATGTGAGAGGAAGTGCTGAGAGGGGGAATATACAAATTTTGAATGTTATTTTTTAGCATTTGTGGAACAATAACTTGCAAATTCAATCTGTTACAGATTCTTATGATATTCTCCCAGCCACTATTTTTTGTATTATTTGACTTTTCAACATTATTTAACGTATAAATCAAAATTTAAAAATTAAACCTGGTATTCCATAATATTTATTGATATATTTTATATTACCTATAAGCACACGTAATAAAACTTATATTTGTCTACCCGTGCGAAGCTGGGGCGGGTCAGCTAGTATTATATAAAAATAACCTTTGTGAATTTGCTACCTATTTAAATTTAATTCCAATTGCAATTGCAATCATTATGTATGTACTAGAGGTCTGCATGAATGTATTCATTTGATCTATTCACACTGTTCCACTACTTCAGTGCACTCAATTTACAACACAATTTTAATAAACTTCACTCACAAAATGAGAACTCATATAAAAAACAAAACCAGTACAACATTCACTCTCTGATAACAGAACGGGTGCAGTGCTTGTTTCTTTTCTCTTTCGTGGGTGCTTGTAACAAATCAAATGAGTGCACTTCTTTCGCTCTGTATTATTATGAATACTCATATTATAGTTTGAATATTCATAGTATGTTTTGAATATTCACAGTTTGTTTGTGAGTGCAATTTTATTGCTATTTGGATTTGATTTTAAAATTGGAGGAAAGGTATATCTATACCATTTAAAGTGAAAATGTATTTGAATAATGTAAGTTCAATTTTGATCAAATAAAAGATTAAACCTGGATCTTAAAAGAAAAAATTTAATTTCACTTAGGAGCTGGCAAATGACTCGGGTGTTTCAATGGAAAAATATTTCTGGTGGATGGCGGCGCGGCGGCGCGTGGTATGGTCAATTCAGAACTCTTAATCAATTAAGGTATTAAAAAAACCCAAATTATGAGTGATCGATTCAATCTTGTAAAAAATACTGACTGTTATAGGTCTGACGTTGTCCAGAGAGTGTTATGTTAATAATTCTACACTTTACCTTCGTCTTAAAAAAACATGCTTTTACCTACCAAAGATATTTTTAGGGGCTCTTTTTAATCTTGGTTCTTTTGACTAATGAAACGTTTATTTGAAGTTTAATTGACAAACTTCTATTTTCATACGGTTTTCGGTAATATTTTACCTGATATGTACTTAAAAAAAAGTCATGATTACATAAAAAGGTCTATAACTTTTCTTTGGGGTAGACGTATCATTTTGGATTTGTTGCCATTAGATTCAGCAACCTCCCACTGTCTCCACGGCTTCAAATGCATCTTCAAAGAAAGCCAATGCGGGTATAACCAAAATTGGATTATGAGGGATTATAAGTAGGTACATGTATCGTGAAATCGAATATCAAAGTACGGCTGGCAGGTTTTGTTTTAAGCATTTCGGAGGGGTGGGGGTTAAAAAGTTCTTCTTTTTTTATTTTCAGGATTATAACCTCTATAATTAACTAAATTTCTATACCTAAACATCACAATCTTGACGGCCCGATTAATTGAACTCAATATGCACTGAGTTACAAAAAAAGTGGCGCAGTCATACCTTTGGATGTCTTGTTATCATTTTGATAATATGCCGCTATGTTTTTACAGAGCTTTATTTTTATTCAGTTTTTTTTTTTTATTTTAGATGAATAATTACTTACTTTTATGTTAATAAACAAAACTGTATTAAAAAAACGTGTTCTTTAGACCACACGTGTTTCTTAAATCACTTAAAAATATTGCAAAATTTCAAGGTGCGCCACTTTTTTTGTAACTCAGTATATAAGCATTTTACGTCAACCTTATCATCCCTTTTTTGAAGATTTTCAACAAACAATAAATCTAAAAAAACAAAGTATCCACAAAAACGCCGATAAGGTTTGCTCAAAAGCCTTAGATAAATTATGGGTCACATTTATCGGATCACCAAGATAATCGTCTTGAGACTTAGGGAAAATGACATAATAGGAAAACAAGCTGGTTTGAACCCCCCACCCCTACCATAGACTTAGAAAAAAACCTGCCAGACTTTTGTATTCGATATCACGATAAATGTACCTATAATCCCTCATACTCCGATTTTGGTTCTCCATCTGTTCCCAAAATATGCTGTCGGCTCTTGGTCTATTAGTTAAACCTTTGTTATGTAAATTTTATAATTTTTTGGAAAATGCGTTACTATGTTTTTGGCGCAAAAACTATGAAAACACTCAGTCCCTTGGCCTCAGGCCCCTTGCACCTTTGACTGACTGCCATCAGAAATTTTCACTTAATACTGTTTTTCCTTGAAAATATTTACTTGCAAAACAAAAAGCACATTAAAGTTTGTTTATCTTTATATAATAAAAAACAAAAAAATGGTTTCAATGTCCATTATAGACTTTAAAATCATCCAATCGATGTGCCCCGAACCAGTTTCATAAGAAAGAAAATAATACGAAGATGGTGTTAGACATTTGACCACTAAAACAAGGCATTAGGCACATTCGGTCATAAAGTCGATTTTAGAATTTCCCTTACAAAAACTTCTTTTCTTTGTACAACAAATAAATCAAAACGTACCTATTTCTTTATTGAAACGTAGTAATACACGTTGCGTATCCGCTAATTCAATAAATCTTTACATACAACATACATAATTTATATAAATATACAGAAAGACATCATTCCAATACACATTGCTTGCTATTGCTATTGATAAAACACACAGCATTCTCTCAAGACCACCCAATCTAAATTATGAATATTCACTTTTTTTGTGAGTACACCTGATTCAAATTGTGAATATTCACAAATGAGTATTCATTCTCTTTGGGTACAATGCGCTGTGGGTTTGTATCAAAATGAATATTCAACTCATATTGTTTCCAAACACCAAGTAGTACACTCATTCTCATTTCAAGAAGTGAGTAGAATGAGTTGACTGCAGCAAATATTATTGAATGTCTCAAATCTAGTTTTAAGACATTCATGCAGACCTCTATATGTACGTTATGAACACTGTACATAAACACATAATGAAACTTTATTTATTTAAATAAATCATTGAAAACTCGTACACTTGGGGCTCTGGAGGCCATATGTCCATGGCATATTTAACACCCTTAATTCACTTATGACAGCTATAAAGTTTGTTGACTGGAAAACTTTTATAAAAAAATATGTTTTCGTAGAAAGTTGGACAAGTAAATGTTTTAGTAAGGACACAAATGAATAAAATTTATTATACCTTCTCCTACTCACCAAAATAAACTTCCTCATCAGAAATAACAAAACAAAAAAGCAGGTCACCGAATGTGCTCCCATTATTTAAATGTGTTCAGCTTTGCATTTATAAAAGATTATAGATCTAGAGCACCTGAAAATTTTAAAATCTTTTCTCTTAATGGTAATTGATCTGAAATACATTTTAAGATTTCCACATCCAGATTCCACAAACTGCCAAAAGGCAGATAAAATAAAATATAACCGCAAGAAATTGATGTTTTTCATTTTAAATTACCTACATTTTGTGTAAAAATAGTACCCACGCAAATGCTTTATGCACATACACATATATAATTTATTCTTGTCCTTGGTTTTTGTGAAATATAAAGAACACAATTGTTAGGTACGTCCTTGGATTTTATTTATTTCCTTGGGAAAGTTTTTCTGAACTTTTAATTTGTGGGCCTTGTTTTGGGATAAAAAAAAACTGCCCATCAAAGACAAAATGGAAGCAACAAAACATTCAATATGTCTGATTTGTTTGAAACTTTCAGTAATACCAATACTTTTGATCTTTCTTGCTATATTTCCCTGAAGCATGGGAAAAACATTTGAAAATTGAAAATTAATAATTCTTTTTTTGGGTAATTTATACAAGTTAGAAAAGACATAATATTCTTACTTGTCTTATCAAGAAACAAAACTATATGTATATTGCATACGTTTTATTTGCGATTTATTTAAAAAAATTTAAAACATAATGGCACACTTTAACAGGTAAAAAAATGTCAAATTGAAGAAGAAAATTATTATTTGAGTAATCAGGAAAAGGATGTAAACTTAAAAAATAAAATGTTTTAAGAGTTAAAAACCAACGGGACAAAATGCCAATTTTTATGAACTAAAGGCCATCAGAGCTATTTTGGGAATAAAATTCTTGATGATGATTTCCGCTGTTTTCTAGTCAAAAGTACTAATTTCACAATGAAATAAAAAAATAAAAACTACTCACGAGTATCGAATAACTTTTCCTTCAAAATCAATAGACATTGGCTTGCGAATCCAGCTTTAAGGGAAAAAATAGTAACCAATATTTTTATGAAAAATCTAGATAGGTATCTTCATTATAGGTATATATATTGTATTTTTTACTTGCGATATAGCTACTATAGGGCAAGTTTTGGATTCGTGCAAAAAAAAAAAATTTTTATTAATTTTTGAAGAGATCTATAAAGCCAGATCCACACTATTGTGCCGATACCGACAAACTTTAGCTTAACACTAAAATATTTGTACATTAGAATCAAAGACAGGATCGAAATCGTATCAGGAATCGGTAATGTGAATATGCTCATGGTTTATTGGGTTAAAATATTTTATCGTATCGAGACTTTATCGATATCAGAGCTTTAATGTGAGTCTGGCTTAATGATACAAAAAAAAATATGCCAACATATCTACCACAAACAACATTTAATCACCTCAGGAAATGTATATCTCACAAATTCTGCCCAAACAAAAAGAGAGCAAGCGAATCGAAAAAATTGGCATTTGACAGCAAAAGATCAAGTTATACAGTTGTTAATAAAATCTGCCTGATTTTAAACCACTGGTATTGCAAGGACAAACGCCAGAGATTTATTCGTGTGTTTTAAAATCTGATCCCTTACTTCAAATAAGAATGGGCGTTTCGTCCCAAATGTTGTAACACTTACTTAGATAGAGACTTATACTTATACAACAAAAAATAGCACTCTTTGAGCCCTTTCAGAAATAGTGCAGTGCAACAGTTATTTTGGGCTACGGCCATTCCAAAAATTTCGAAACCAAGCAACTCAGTTTCAAATTAAGGAAAAAAATATATTTAAATATGCCAATATTTACAATATATATTAGAGCTAACGAAAAAATTGTAAATATAAAATTTTACTTGTTGTTGTAAAATAGGCAAGTGATCAAAAAAGCTCATACTTTATCTTTTGTATCTGGGCATTTTTCGACATTTTTGCCGCTATCAGTTCTCTATAAATTGTGATGCAAATGGCGATGTGCAGTTAGGTTTTTATAAGTGTTTTCAATACACTACTTAAATTCGGAACTATTTTTCTGATAGGAGTGCTGTAAAAATAGTATTACGCCTTAAAATGACTGAACATTTCATGTCTTCTCCGTTACCGAAAAATGACTAAAGTTGGTATAAAAGCTGAACTATATTAGTGTTTGTAAAATTATTCAGCACACAAAGCAAGACTTGAAAAAGGATTATGGTGGATTTTTTATAGATTTTTAAATCATGTCTTACTTTCTAAAACAGGGTAACGGAGAAGACAAAATTGCACTTTCTCATCCAAATTTCAACGACACATAGGCACTTTTTTTTTTAAGTCTGAATTTCTTTGATCCCCTTGCTTAAAATGGATCAAGGTAACTAAAAAAAAATATGTGTTAAATTTCATTGAAATCGGTTGCCGTTTACACGTGCTAGCGAGCACTTGAAGTTTTTCATATAAAAAACATGGGGTTTGACAGTCTTTAACTCAAAGGGCACGTAAAAGTGTAAACGTTGATGGAAAAACTTTAAACTTGGCACATATACTAAATACCATAAGGAGTGTACAAATATATTTTTTTTATTTTTGTAAACAACAGTTACTCCATTTAAAATAGCAACAAATGCACAAAAACATAAATTTTTAATTAATTTTTTTGATGAGGTTAATATTATGCCAAACTATTGAAAATATTTTTTTCTGATACTCCTAACAGTAGTTAATTTATGTGCCAAGTTTAAAGATTTTCCATCAACTTTTACAATTTTGCTGATATTTTGAGTAAAAACTGTGAAAACCCCATGTGTTTTGAATGAAAAATTTCAAGTGCTCGCTAGCTCGTGTTAACGTTAACCGATTTCAATGATATTTTACACACATTTTTTCAATTGCCTGAATCACTTTTATCATTGATGATAATAATTTAAAAATACTATTTACAATATAACTGAACAAAAAAGAAATCTTTAATCGTACGTGTCTTCTCCGTTACCATATTAGCTGTCTTCTCCGTTACCATCTTTCATATTTTTTTCTGTTAGTAAAATGAAATTTGGCATTCGCAACCAAGGATGGTTTTTGATAAATGTTGGTTTTATGAAAGTGTGCAAAAAACTAAATTTCATAATTTTTTGGTGAAACTTCTATATCGTGTACTTTGTGATGAATTCTTAAAAACCACTGAGTTTCATAAAAAAATATTAGTTTCTTAACAAGAAAAACCTTACTTCAAGCGTCCGATTGTCTTCTCCGTTACTTTGGAATGGCCGGCTACTACATTTTCCCTGCACGAGATACAGACTTATGTTTATAATAACAACAAAAATAGTACTTATTAAGACCTTTCCAAAGACATAGTTCATAAGATGTTACAACACTGAGGACGCAACTTGTACTGCACTGTGCAGTGCGACAGTTATTATGGGCTTTTACACTTTCCCTACATGAGATACAGACTTATGCTCATACAACAAAATATAGCACTCATTAGGTGTGTTTTTTTGCAAAGCCGGGGGAATCGGACGAAAAAAAGGACATCGAGGCTAAGCGGCGCCATTACAGATAAAAGAATGGAGTTTCCACACAAACTATCGATAATATGTATGAAATTCATGCTGGTTACACAGTTTTTATCAAAGCCCCGAAAATGCTCTGGGCTTACTTATGCTCGAAGGGGCTTAGTTGTTGGTGCTTTTAACATGTAAATTTCCTAGCCCCGAAGGTAGTTTTTTTCGTCCAAGCCCATTCGGGCAAGGAAAAAACCACATCTATTGAGACTTTCCCAATGATATACATTGGTCACAAAGTGTTACAACGATGGGATGCAACTCATACAAATATACCCATTTTCCTTTCAGTGATTTCCTGCGCGCATTTGTTTTAGTTTGAGTACAAGCTCTGTTCACATTAAAAGAAAAAATTATCAGAGCTTTGAACAAAAAAAAAACACAAAAAAACATGCCACCTCCACTGGCCATGGGCCATGCTTGGATTATAAACATGTCTAGACAAACACCAATGGAGCCATTAAAATCCATGTCCATGCAGTGACATATCCATACAAAGCAGATTGATGCTTGAATTCTGCGTGTTTAGAAGAAAAAACGTAACTGACTTTTTGGCTGTTTTGAGTTAGGGCCAGTTTTGACATCTTTGATATGTTTGCTATTTTATTCCTTAAAAATAAAGCCCTTACTTTCTTTTGTAATGGCTTAAAATGCTTAAGAAAAATGACGTTCGTTCAAAGAACCTTTTTTTAGGAAAAATTGACGTTTTAGCACTCAATTTAAGAAAAAAAAAAGTTACTACCATAAAAGCATTTGTACATCTAATAAATAATCAAGGCAAAAAAATGATTTATTGGTAAATAAATTTTTTCTTCTTAACACGGCATAATTGTGGTTTGCATGATGGACAACATCGCTCATGCTTAGCGGAGGCAACATGTAAGGGATCAGACCTTTTATTCATTACAAAAAGAAAACAAAATAAAAAATAAAGCTAGTTTTGAGTTTTTTGACATATGTATGTATGTAGGTATATAAGTAAATAAATATTTCATTATATTGTGTTGTTTATGAAATTAAGAATTTCTAATTTGGTAAAAATCAGTAAACACAGAAATTCAAAATACGTATTTTCCTTAACCAAAGATTTTTTTTCATTATACATGGTTCGAGCGGATATCAATTCTAGTTATCATATTGAACTGTGTAACCCTGGGGATGTACCAGCCATGCGTTGATGATGCTTGTGTAACAAACAGATGTAAAATTTTACAGGTAAGTTCAAAAAAGTTCTGGTATTATGTATTTATTTATGTATGCTCTATGTATGTACATTTTTAATCAAAGTAATTTATGCTATTCGCATTTCATTGCGTTCTTAGTTTTTGACCAAATAAATGTAAATAAATATGTTGTTGGCAATGAGGAATATCTGCATGGGAGCTCATGTTCCTATGTACATACATTTTGTACCAATTTTTAAATATAATTGAATTCAAAAAGCCTTATGTCATATTAAAATGTTTTTTTACTTGGTAAGGTTAGAATGAAGTAGCTGCCATAACCCATAAGTTGGTTCATTGTGATACCACACGAATGTAGGAAACCCTTTTCGCTACCCGGTGAATCATTTGAAGTTTTTAGTGAAGCATATCAGACCACCCATGCTCGTGTTTATTATAATATCACTTGGATCATTTTAGTATAAATATCCAAGATAAAGTATTCCTCTATGAGTTAGAGCAGGAGAAGTGCATAGAAGATAATAGATGTAGATACGATTCTTTATCTTCCCCGTTCGTACAGCTTTGCAAAAATTGTTAGAAAATACTCCAAGGAGCTGTACCTCATGGCATGATGGTTAGTGCGTAGGAATGTCATGCCGAAGGTGTGGGTTCTATTGCCAGCCGTTCAACCTAAAAACAGAAATGTTTTATCCGAAATACTGCTTCTTGCGAGGAACTTACAAATCCTCCAAGAGTATACTTGTCATGAAATAGTGCTTTTCATTAACCGTTCGGACGGTCCAATCCATTTCTGCCAACAACACGCACACAAGAATGGTTGAGAGTTGTAAGTCACTAGGCCCTGGTTCTCCACGAGCTGTTGTGCCACCCAATTTACTTGAGTATGCAGGGTGTCCCGGACCTGAGTGGAAGTATCTGAGGGTGTGGTTCTTGGGTAAATTCTAAGAAAAAAATTGTATAGGGGGAAAGTTGTATCTCCCCTCCCTGAGGCAGGGGGGAGCAGTTTCTGAAACATTGACTTTAAATACCATAATAAATAAATAAATAAATTGGGTGGCGCAACAGCTCGTGGAGAACCAGGGCCTAGTGACTTATAACTCACAACCATTCCTGTGTGCGTGTTGTTGGCAGGAAATGGAGGGGACCTACAGTTTTTTGCCGACTCCGAACGGCTAAGTGAGAAGCACTTTTTCATGACAAGTATACTCTTGGAGGATTTGTCAGTTCCTCGCAAGAGGCAGTACCTCGAATAAAACATTTCTGTTTTTAGGTGGCATGGCTGGGAATCGAACCCACACCTTCAGCATGACAGTCCTACGCACTAACCATCATGCCACGAGGTACTACCTTTAAATGCCATAAAAAACATTAAAAATCAACGAAAACACATCAAATAATGTGCTATAATTTTCTTGAAAGCTAATACTTCATTCTTGCATTTGGTTTTTAAATAAAGTTGTTTAAACGAATAGTTTTTGAGAAACTAAATTTCAAAGTCAAAGGAGAATATGACAAAACGCGGTCTACAGGACCAATAACGACGAGACATATGTCGTTGGAAAGGTATTTTTATGAACTACAATAGTTAGGTACTATAAGGGCTTACTTCAAATTGCTGTGTGAAAAAAGTTATTAGCTAAATAGAATTATGTTCTGGTGCATTCTAGTATGAATAAAATACGGTCACTCCCAAAAGTATTCGGAATAAATCTATCAAATCTATATATTGTAATATTTTCTCAGGTTCGTTAATAAAACTTATTTACTTTATTCAAAACGTCCACTTATTTATTTCGCAAAATAAAACACTTTACTTTTTTACTACAAACAAAACGATTTATTATTCACCACTGAATTAATTCACAAACTTTACTTTTCACTTTTATTACAACCAACTTTATTCATTGACCATTAAAAACAAACTGTGTCGCTGCCGTTCAAACATGTGCCTTTTATACTTGTTTTCCAAACTCTCGAACTAAGGAGAACGTTCTAGTCTCTGCTTCCAGAGCTTTCCATAGGGGAAATTTCCCAATAATTTCCCTTCAAAAAGCTTTTATTTGACAGCTGGTAAATCTGCTATAATCCGGCAGATGGCGCTTCCTTCGTTTGAGAGTTGCTATAATTATAGCTACTAAGGGTATGTTTGCACTGCGACCGTAAGCTTTTTTTTGTGTTCGTTTGTTTGCTTTTCGGAGTCGTTATAGTTCAAATATGGAAAGTTATTACAATATGTAATGATTTTTCTTGCTCTGTTGAAATTATAAAAAAAGTAACGGTAGGTAGAATAGCGCTATTAAATTTTCTTGTTTCCCATATTTAAAAGAGTATATAACAAGATAAAACAAAGAGGAATGTAGATAACAGAAAAACAACAATTACAGAACAAAGAATAATAACAGAAAAAAACTCATGCTTAAACAAAAAAACTTTTTATTCCGAATAATTTTGTGAGTGACTGTATATTAAGTATGGGCAAAATTTATGAAAACTGGTCAAACAAATAACAACAATATATATGTCATTGGAAAGGTATTTCAATTACCTACAATACCTTTAATAGCAGTTCAATTCAAATCACTGTGTGAAAAAAGTTATTCGAGAACTAACGAATTTTTGTGATTCATTTTAGTTTGAAAAAATGCTTTTTCTTTAGTATGGGCAAAAAGTGTGAACGCAAGTTCAACCAATTACAACGGGACGTATGTTGTTGGAAAGGAAATTTTATGTACTACAAAAGTTAATGAGGCAGCTTATTTCAAATCACTGTGTTAAAAAAGTTATTCGCTACTTGTTACCCATGCTCCATACATTTTATCTGTACCAAAACTCCTTAAAACAGCGAATAACTTTTTCCAAACAGTGATTTTAAATAAGTTGTTATGGAAACTATTATTGTTCATAAAAATACCTTTTCAACGACATACACATTATTGGAATTGGTACGACCAGTTGGTATAAATTTGTTCCACACTGAAATGTACCAAAACAAAACCTTGGTTGGTAAATAACTTTTTTCACACAGTGATTTGAAATGAACTGCCATAGTGACTATTGTAGCACATAAAAATACCTTTTCAACGACATACGACTCGTTTTTATTGGTTCCTAGACCACCTTCCATACAGTTTTGCCGATTGTCCTTTGTTTAAAAAAAATTGTGATTTTTTTTCTTAAGTCAATATTTTTCAAAATTTTACGTAATTAAGTGCTTTTTTTGTGTTCAATATTCATTGCCCTAAAACCAAATGTAAAAATCTATCTTAGTTTTTGAGAAATAAAGAAAAAAACCAAAGGTACTTTTAACAAAAAAAAACCCGAAAAAAGGGAATAATTCATGAATAAATTAATTTTTCGGGCTTTATTTGGGAAAAGGACCTTTTGCTTTTCTTAATTTCTCAAAAACTAAGAAAGATTTTTACATTTAGTTTTCGGTGATGAACAAAAAAATAATAAGGGCAATGAATATTAAACACAAAAATAGCACTTAATTACGTAAAATTTTGAAAAATATCGACTTAAGAAAAAAACTTATTTTTTTTTTTAATTTTGACTTTGAAATTTAATTTCTCAAAAACTATTCACTCAAAAAACTTGATTTAGAAACCAAATGCAAGAATGGAGTATTAGCTTTCAAAAATACTATAGCACATTATTAGATGTGTTTTCGTTGATTTTTAATGTTTTTTTTGCATTCAAAGTCAATTTTTCAGAAACTGCCCCCCCTGCCTCAGGGAGGGGAGATACAACTTTCCCCCCCATACAATTTTTTTCTTAGAATATACCCAGAAACCCCACCTTAAGATACTTCCACTCAGGTGCGGGACACCCTGTATAATGCAGTTTCTACCGATTTGCCTTTGCAATAAGCATGTTGAGTAGTAGACAAAAGTCACATGTCTGTTTTCTTGTAAGTAGATATCGATTAATCGTTTAAAGGTTTAAAGGAGGAATGATGATAGACTAATAGGTCATAAATCTTGGGGACATTTTCCAGCTTTGAGCATAAACACAACCTTGACTTCTCACCATAACATAGGAATGTAGCCAAGGTTAAAGCATTTAGTTGAAAAAATCTCTAGAATTGGCAAAACTAAATTAGAATTAATTTGAAGTTTAGTTCATCTGTACTTTGTGACTTGTAGAGTTCTTAGCTGTTGAGCACATAACTGTGGTTTGACTCTAGTAATCAGAGCTTGTGGAAAGCTTGGCTTCATATTTAGCTTATTTTATTCGAAGCGTTTAATAGCCGTTTAGCAATTCTTCGCAAAACTTGGGTCCATCGTCCATGAACCATCAGCGTTCATCAAGCAACTAGGTATTACTGAATTTGTAAAGAAGATTTTTTAGTCAGAGCAGATGATTATATGTGGGCTATAAACTCGTTCAAACCCTATCAATCAGCTGGACCAGACGAGATTATTCCGGCATTTCTTCAACACGCTCTACAGATAATCACCCCATGGCTTAGGGTAATCTTCAGAAGTTGTGTCAAACTTAGATACGTCCCTACTAGCTGGAGAAAGGTTAAAGTTGTCTTTATTCCAAAAGCTGGAAAACCTACACACTCGACTGCAAAGGATTATAGACCTATAATAGACCAAGATCCCAGGGCCGCCAGACATACGTCATTTTATCATAGCTGATTTTTTTCCTGTGAATGAACCCTATGGTAGGTATTAACGAATGGATACTACGAACCTTGAACCCGGGTGCGTTTCGGAGGTATTGTGTGCTAAAAGTGCATAAAATGATGGAAAATTACGTTATTTTATCAGAGCTGATTTTTTTATATGTTTCAAAGAAAGTTATGGTAAGCTTATTTTGACACTTGCCAGACACCTGCATGGGGACCCAATGCCAGCCAGACACGGTTAAAGGTGTCAAAAAAGTCGTCAAATTTACGTTATAGTATCAGAGCTGAATTTTATATATGTTCTTTGGGCAACTGTTTCAAGATATTTCCCAAGCTGCCAGACACCTACACCCAATGCCTGCCAGACACCTTTTAAGGTGTCAAAAAATCATTAAATCGCGTTATAGTATCAAAGCTAATTTTTATATTTTTTCTATAGACAACTGTTTTAATATATTTCCCTGCCAAGCACCTGCAACAGTGGAACCTAATATCAGCTAGACAGACAGATACAGATTTAAAAGTATCCAAGATATTCCCCAAGCTACCAGGCACCTACATCTAGAAATTTCAAATAATCGTATTTTATACGGTTCAGTATCAAAGCTTTTTTGATCTAACGAACAAAAATAAGTAACTTGGATAATATTATTTAACAATATTTTTAGCCAAGAGTGCGAATGTTATCCTTAGGTTCCAAAGCTTCACTGGTGCTTCAATATATTTACCTACCCATCAACATTTTCTAAGCATTTATTAAAAAAAATATTTTCTTCTGCTACGACTAACTTGTTACCTAGCAATAAATAAACCCCCATATTAATAAGCGGAAGATAACAACGTGATAGCGTTTATACATCTGTTAACTAGTAATTCTTATTAACAAATGCGTAATAGTCTGTGACGTGTGTTAACGTACGGATAACTTCAACTAGCCAGATTCCACGTATAATGAACGGATAACTTCTTAACACATACACGCACGCGTATGATAGCACCGTTTACTACTACCAGTATACACATCGTAAGGCAGTGCATGCATGTGACACATGTATTAGAAAATCACCATAATTTCATGAAGTGGTGAATTTGGTGAAGTGATAAATACTGGAAAGATATCATATCTTTTTTAATAAAAAAAGTTATCAAGCGGACAAGTTGTCTATCCGTGTGTCAGTTAACATAACACGTGTGTTAGGGAGCGGATACCAGTACCTACGTTCTGTATTAATAAAAAACTGTGCCTACGTTCTGTAACTCTCGCATCCATAAAATAAGTCGAGAAACGTTGAAAAATGGAACAAAACTCATGCATTTTGTTCCAATTTTCATCGTTTCTCGACCAGTTTTTTCGATGCGAGAGTTACAGAACGTAGGCACAGTTTTTTATTAATACTGCTGAAAGAAATTACTTTGAAAATGCCCAAATTAGTAAATTAAAATAACCAAATGGGAAATTAAACCCAAAATAGGAAAAATTGCCAAAAACCACTTCAATATAAGAAAATATCGCCCAAATGTGATCGGGGCGATTGCAAACATTTTTTAAAAGCACCCACGGGGCCTGGGCTCACTTTAGGATTTGGGGTGGTCTCGAGGTTGGATATATGCAAATTTTCTTTTGCATTTTTGGGTGTTTTTTAAAAATGTTTGCAATCACCCCGATCACATTTGGGCGATATTTCTTTATATTGAAGTGGTTTTTGGAATTTTTTCCTATTTTGGGTTTAATTTCCCATTTGGTTATTTTAATTTACTAATTTGGGCATTTTCAAAGTAATTTCTTTATTTATTGCTAGGTAACAAATGAGTCGTAGCAGAAGAAAATATTTTTTTTAATAAATGCTTAGAAAATGTTGATGGGTAGGTAAATATATTGAAGCACCAGTGAAGCTTTGGAACCTAAGGATAACATTCGCACTCTTGGCTAAAAATATTGTTAAATAATATTATCCAAGTTACTTATTTTTGTTCGTTAGATCAAAAAAGCTTTGATACTGAACCGTATAAAATACGATTATTTGAAATTTCTAGATGTAGGTGCCTGGTAGCTTGGGGAATATCTTGGATACTTTTAAATCTGTATCTGTCTGTCTAGCTGATATTAGGTTCCACTGTTGCAGGTGCTTGGCAGGGAAATATATTAAAACAGTTGTCTATAGAAAAAATATAAAAATTAGCTTTGATACTATAACGCGATTTAATGATTTTTTGACACCTTAAAAGGTGTCTGGCAGGCATTGGGTCCCCATGTAGGTGTCTGGCAGCTTGAGAAATATCTTGAAACAGTTGCCCAAAGAACATATATAAAATTCGGCTCTGATACTATGACGTAAATTTGACGACTTTTTTGACACCTTTAACCGTGTCTGGCTGGCATTGGGTCCCCATGCAGGTGTCTGGCAAGTGTCAAAATAAACTTACCATAACTTTCTTTGAAACATATAAAAAAATCAGCTCTGATAAAATAACGTAATTTTCCATCATTTTATGCACTTTTAGCACTCAATACCTTCGAAATGCACCCGGGTTCAAGGTTCGTAGTATCCATTCGTTAATACCTACCATAGGGTTCATTCACAGGAAAAAAATCAGCTATGATAAAATGACGTATGTCTGGCGGCCCTGGGATCTTACTCTATAATGCCCAGTTGCACCAAAACTCACTAAAAGCGGTTTTTGCTAAAATGGAGTTAAAATTTATCGGGCTGATAAATTTATTTGGGTTGCACCAATCTCTTTCGTGCATTTTTTAGCTAAAATGCAGTTCATGAACCACCCCTGGATTTTATCATATGTTTATTAAACTGAACGAAAAAAATTAACCAGTGCAAGTGAGATAGCAATAAGGAAAATGTGAATACACAATAAACAGAAACAAGGTATTCTCATTAGATACCTACAGCCAATGCGCCATCTTGGTGTTTTTTTTTATTATTATTTATTATTTTCTTTTTTTTCCAGAGAAATTATGAAACTATTGAAATAGATAGGTACCAACTAACACTAATATTTTTTCGACACACTCTTGGAAATTATGAACAAATATTTTAAAGCGACGTCATCGTATTCAGAAAATGGATTTCTCTGTGAACCTGAACAACTCTTCGACTTCTCGCCATTTGATGAACACACGATGCCCAGTCTATAATTTTTTCTGGAATAATTTATTTATTTAAGTAGTGAATTATAAAAAGGAAACAAAATGCCTTCACCTGTTGTTTTCGTTATTTTAATTTGGAATAAACAATATTCCGTCAAATAAAATTGAATTATTTTGTTTGTAGGTAGTTAGATATGTTCGTTTAAACTTGCTTTTAAAATTTATCTGGAGGAAAATGGAACTTTAGTTTATTGGTTCGTTTATTGGCCTGTTATATTTAGAATTGGTTGGTGCAACCGATAAATGTCATTTTAAAATTAAACGAAGCAATAAATATTTAAAAGAGGTCCGTGCAACTGGCCATAAGTCTCTCGTCTCTTCGTTTCTCCTCAAGACACTGGAGAGAATTATTGATCTGCATGTCAGGGACCTTCTTAATCCAAACATTTTGTGCAGCTACCAACACGCTTACCTCAAAGGTAAGTCAGTGGAGACTGCATTGCATGAAGTCGTTGCACAAATTGAGAAAAGTCTCGAACACAAAGAACACACCCTTGCAGCATTTTTGGACATTGAAGGAGCATTTAACAACGTAAAAACGGAGTCCATTAAATCTGCTCTGGAAGAGGTTGGGGTTGAGTCTGCCATTGTGGACTGGATTTATACCATCCTCAATGGTAGAATCATAAGCTCGCAACTTGGAGATACGATTGTTGAGAAAACAGTAACAAGAGGCACTCCACAGGGAGGGGTGATTTCGCCTCTTCTATACATGCAAGAAAACCTTCGGTACACGGTGGGGTATGCGACCGCACGTCATCCAGTGGATGTACACGGCGATTGTTCGTCCCATACTAACCTATGGTTCTATCGTTTGGTGGAAGGCTGTTGAAAAAGTAAGCTATCTCAAAAACCTGAACAAGGTACAGAGACTAGCCTGTATAGGAACAACGGGGGCTCAGAGGTCTACGCCACAAGCAGGGTTGGAAATTATTTTAAATCTTCCGGCACTTGACGAGTACATAAGATGCACAGCACCCAAGAGCGCACTTCGAAAGAACTGGGCTCTTGGAAGCAAAGCACCTATGGTCATGGGTCTATCCTCCAGAGGTATGACACAGTGGCCGCACTTGATGTGACGACTGACTACATACCACCTTTTATAGATTTTAATAAACACTTCTCTATTTTAATACCCCAAAGGCATGGCTGGGAACCCAACTCACTAACCAGGGAACAGGGTATCTCATTCTACACCGATGGGTTTAAAATGGAAGAAGCAACGGGAGCTGGAGTGTTTTGTGAAGTTCTGAATATTAGATATTCGTATAAACTCCCAGATGAGTGTAGTGTCTTTCAGGCTGAGATTTACGCTATTGAAAAGGCGGCAGAAATGGTACAAACGAGAAACTGAACTCGTCGGAGATCACATTTTTCGTTGACAGCCAAGCTGCTATCAAAGCTTAAGCCAGTGAGACTATAAGATCCAAAACTGTAGCAAAATGCCGAGGCAAACTGAATGATATTTGTGACACTAACCGAGTCAAACTCTGCTGGGTTCCTGGACATAGCGATATAGAAGGGAACGATATAGCAGATGAACTGGCAAAGAAAGGGTCAGTATCAAATAGAAACAGTAGTAGCCAATTAGATATGGGACTTAACATCCCGATCGGCGTGATTAGAACGAAAATAGACCTAATAACAAAAGAGCAAATCAATAAATCCTGGAGAACTAGGAACGACTGTGTTATCTCTAGAAGTGTATGGCCTAGAATTAATGAAAAGGAATCTCGGTATATTTTATCACTGAGTAAAAAGAATATTAGAATCTTGATAGGTGTACTAACATTGGCACAATGGCCATCAGACTAGGTGTATTTGCACCCGATTTCTGCAGGAGCTGTCAAGACGTAGAGGAAATAGAAACCATTAAACACCTGCTCTGTGATTGTCCAAACCTCCAAACAAATCGACTCCGTTATTTTGGAAACAGGTTTTTTGAAGAACTGGAAGATCTAGCGCAGGTCTCAATGGCAAACATGAGAAAATTCATAGAAAGCACAGGCTGGTTCGCAAACGATCCAGTCTATGTGAACCATTAGTTTGGGTGCATCTCTGCCTTCTTTTACAAGGGGATCACAATGTACGTGTACGCAACAGCCTCTATGCTGTGCACGCCCCTCTTAACCTAACCTTACCTAACCTAGTCAGATGCTTCCAAAATGTCGTCACAGAATATCCTCTAGGAAGATCTCTTTGACTTCCTCACAAGGCTTTCTTATATATGTACTTTTAGGGTGTCCTTAAAGGATTTCAAATCCGACAATAACTTGTCGAGTGCCTTTAGTTTAATTGAAGCATTTTCGACAGTCTTTGCTGAGGAGTTTAAGACCGGAACACCACCAATGAAGTTTCTTTTCCCCTTTACTTGAGTAAGTGGACAGGAAGTACCATAGTTATTCATTATTTTCTGGAGAATTTACAGTGGGAGGGAACTGCCGCAATAACTATAGTTCGAAAAGACAGCTTCAAATCATTCAAATTTCTTGGTCTTTTTTCAAGAAACCTTTAAAGCCAACGCATTTTTGTACAATACCATGAGATTTTTTTATAAGTAACCTCGCAACACTTCCTGTCCAGCTGATGGTCAAACATCTCATTAACCAGATACGTATCAGTTTTTTTGAAGGACACTCATCGCATAATTTTAAGGGCAACCAAACAACTGTCGTAAACGACATCGTCAAAAGTTTGCTTCTCATAAAAGTAACAATCACATCGTAGTACAAAAATTAATCAAAATAAAATGATACTAAGATCAACCTCCAAGACAATTTATGATAATTTTGCAAGGCATATTCGAGAAACAATGGATGGTATTATATCAATAAATTTATCTATCTAGATTCAGGGAGATCTTACCTTTCACCTTTATCCCCTTTAACCTATACTTTCAAATACCTTAAGTACCAGGGTTGTCGACAGAAATCAACCTGTAGAACATTTTGTTTGAGGCATTTTTCGTCGTAATTATGTGGTTGTAGAAATATTGGAGTATTGCCATTGCCATAGAAAGATACTTTCTCTCACGTATTCAATTTAAGTATACAAGAAACATGCTTCTATACTTGTTGAGCATCGTTTATAATGTTGAAGAAGGTTCTCTCCAGACATAAGCTTGTCGATGTTAATTGACGGCATGGTGTTTAAGTATGCAACAAAGTGTCTCTCTATGTCATGGCTTTTTGTCTTGGAGCTACTGAATAGATAATGAATTTCGCCTTGCCTGAAGTCATCACCATAATGATGTACTTAATCGGTTAGGAACGTTGGCCACGAGCTCTTTATTCATCAGACAATGTCCTTATCCTTAGAATTTTTCTATTGTTATTTATTCATAAAGAATCAGTGAATCAACTTGTAAGAGAACGTAAAATGAATGTACATGAGTGTATTGTTAGGTTCAATTGCATAAATTTATGAACTTGGTCTTGACAAACTTTGAGCAAACAGAAAAATATACAACTAGCTCAGAGTAAGGCCCAAGGATGCTTTTTTTTTAACCTTGACCTTTTGTCTAAAAGTCCTCAGTTGAAGCCATTTCTGTATATCAACAAGTTCATGGGGCTTCATACTATGTAAGTCCAAAATGTCCTTGAAAATTGCCACCACACATCCAATGCATTATGCATTAGCGTTCTCAATTACGAAATGCATTCACTCTGGTTAGTAATCTAATTTTTTCTAGAAGAAATTACGAACAGATATTCAAGTGCCCATACTCATACAGACGTTGCAATATGACTCAATTAAAATACTCTACTTCATACACTTGAGCCAGAAGGTTTTCACAAAATGAATATACGATAAAAGCTTCTCTAATTATAATTATTTCGACTTCACGTTGAATCTGATAAATTATTTAGACAAAACATAGGAAAGCTATAAGCTATCATCTATTCGTCTGGTTTTTTTATTCAATTTTAACTCATTTAGAATTAAAAACAACAAATTCTTTTGGCAATAAGTTACTATCGTAGATATTTTTAGACCAAAATTCCAGTGACTGAATGAATCCATTGCCCAAACACAACACACAGCACAGACTCGACTCGAGGCACGAGCATTTAATTGAATTGTCATGCTTCAGATCATTGATTGGTTTTATTTGGGTTTTATATTTGCAGATGTTCGATGATATAATTTTTGCATTTTTCGCGCTGGAGATGAGCATCAAAATGGTCGCCATGGGAATGTACGGCAAGAATACCTATCTGGCGGACTCGTGGAACCGGTTGGACTTTTTCATTGTTCTTGCTGGTCTGCTGGAATATGTGATGCATGTCGAGAATTTAAATTTAACAGCAATACGGACGATACGGGTATTGCGGCCACTCCGAGCTATCAATCGAATTCCAAGTGAGTATAATTTTGTTTCGCAAAATATTATCATAAATATTGAAGTTTTTTTTATTGGGGTTGATGGTTATATCATTGGGGATACCATAATACGTTTGCTTAAATAATTTAGCCTGTCGTCCATGTCCAGCATTGACCGATTAAATTGTATATTTACCAACCTATTGAGAAGGATTTCAATGTTGAAAATCGATACATGCCAATTTATTGCCATTATGAAACGATAAATATTGAAAGAACTCACAACAAAAGCGAAAAGCACCATCCGGTACATGCTTTTAAAAACAACTCCTCTACATAATATATTTTTACAAGCTCTTCTGGGCAGGTCTTGGTGCCTTGTGAAAGAAAAACTAAAAGGAAAAATGCTGGTATTTAATCGAGCTGCAACAATCTTTCCATTATGTTGCACTAGAGCTGCAATATTGATTTATGGTATGTTGATATTGAGCTTTTTCATGTATCGGATTGCAACTTGTTTTGTTATATTCTAGAGCCGTTCTTGTTTTATAATAATTTAGTGTTTGGGAAATCAAAAGCCAAGGAATAAGTATTTATAACATTATTTAATCTGCAACAGTTGTATAGAATTAAAAAAGATCTATTTGTCGAAATACATATTTTTTTGTATTTTTATTTTAAGAATTTTTAAACTAATCTTATTCAGTCATGGGCTATCCTGATAGAAATATCACTTAGAATTTTGTCATAATTCATAATTTTTAATTTTTATATAATGTACCCTTTGTACATAAGGCAAACAAAAATAAACTAAATTATAGTCCGGTAACCATTTAGTTTCATAGTAGGAAGACCTTGGTAGAGTAAAATTTGTAATCAGCGATCAGCTGTTTCATGTGATATTCTCCACACTTTAGCTGGTGTTTTGAGATAAATGTGGGGTGGGAGTAAAGTTACCAGATTCAAAATGACGAAAAGGCGAACATCAGGGGTTTTTTAGGGGAACAAGTGTTCAAAACATGCGGTCAAAATATGTTTTTTAAAATATATCACCAGAGTAAAACAAAGTGAGGTAAGAAAGTTTTATTTGATGTTTTTTATAAAAACAATCAATAAAGCCAATTAAACTGACAGATGAGGGAAAACTTTTGCGTCTGAAGTGAGATGTAGTTCAATGGGTTCAGCTTTAAAAGGATTTTTTTACTTCAAATAAGTGTATTAAAAAAAATCGTTTTTAAAATATGTAATGAAAATATTTTTACAGTTTACAATTGAATGTTTTCTGTTTTTGAGTTTTTACTTAATAAGGGGGACAGAGGTTTGTTAAGAGGGGAAAGACAGCATTTTGTTATGAAAAAGGGGGACGTCTGGTATCCCTACGTGGGAGCTTAAATTCAGCACGATCAGCATATTGCGTAAATTTATAAATTCTAAAAAAAAAACATTCATTATGAAAAGACACACATTTGAATTTTCCTTAAAAATATCCTACACTGAGAAAAATATTGAGCATATTCATATTTAAATCAAACTCAAACATATTATGATTTGGCATGGAAGCGATTTCTGTTTAATTTAAATAGAATCCTATTAGTTCATGGTTGAAACGATTCGTACATGATTTTGTTCAAATTTACTATGCTTTCTATTTAACATAAAGATTAAAGATATTTCTGTTTGTATTAATTAACTTCATTTGATATGTTGTTTCAAATAAAATCATATTAATATTTTTGAATATTTTCGTGTTTGAGTCGAAGATGTTTTCAGTTTAAAACAAATGATTTCAATTTTAGTTTTTCCAAATAGATGCTAACTCCTTAAAATTAAATGCAAATGTTTTCTATTTGTAATGATGGTATCTAACGTTTTTCTATAATATGTACATGAAACATACATACATACATATCGTCCGTTCAACATACACATTCAAAAATGAGTCACGGCAACGCCCGCCATAGCCTTTTATTTTTGTTATGTAAAATTTTGTTTTTAGCTAAAGGAACCTTTTATTGTAATCAAGCTATTTTATGAAATAAAAATCTATCTATCCATCTATCTATCGTCCGTTCAAAGTTAAAACTCACTTACTAACAAATTACATCTTTGAAGGAAATCAGATTGAAACATACTTTTTGATGCTGAAAAGTCACTTTCCGCAATTTTTTAATGAAAATGATACTTTCTGGATTCAAAAAATGCATTTCATTCTCATTTTATTTATTATTTTGCTCCACACTTAGTGAGATTTACCTTTGGACCGACGATATTACGGTTACGATGGCACTTATTTTGGAACTATTTGAATATCTTTTCCGAAAAAAAAGAATTGCTAGCTAAAGCTTACGGCAAAGCTATAACTTTTAAAATTTATATTTTTGTAAGACCTTGAATTAAGAAAATTGAAATAAATGAACTCTTACTTACTAACTTACTGGCGAATGGGATGAGTTCCTCGTCATACCTAGTTTAAATAGAAGTTCTTTAGTAGGCTCAGGTCATAAAAAACTATTTTACTTGATAGACGACGTTTCGATCATGAATACACTCTTCATCAGGCCAGCACAATAATTGAATAAATTTATTTATCACAGAATTTACTCATTTTTGGGGAAGGAGATTGTAGAGAGAATTTTGTTCACAAAACTAAATGTAGTTTTAACTAGCGCTATACTGTATGCTGCTTTTCTATTTATCTATCTCATTAGCAACGCACAGTATATTGCTAATTAAAACTACATTTAGTTTTGTGAACAATTTTTTCTCCACAATCTCCTTCCCCAAAAATGTGTAAATTCTGTGATAAATTAATTTTGTTTGCTGCCTGATGAAGAGTGTATTCATGCTCGAAACGTCATTTATCAAATAAAATCGTTTTTTATTGACCTGGCCTGGAGCAGGCGCGGATACAGGGGCAATACGTTTGTTTGACCCTGGCTAAAGAAGATGCTGAAACTTTCACTTGAACTGGAACGTCATGTGTGGGAGTAGGAACACGCCTATGTGCCATTTTGCTCTCCCAAATTTGAGGTGGAAGACGCTGTAAGGACACCATGCTACAGCCAAAGACTGTATAACTTCATTTCACGAAGTTCCAAAGTTTAAGACAATGTGGCAGTTATGAAAGACGTAACATTTCTTTCTTCAAATTTCAAACTCATCTCATGCAGAGCGGTATGAAGTGTACTCCTATTTTCTGTAGACCTCATCAAGATTGTGGAAACTCACGAAAATTGCCCCCCCCCCCCCCTGAACGAAATCCTAGATCCCCGCCTGGCCTGGAGCCTACTAAGGAACTTCTATTTGTACAAATCAAAGAGGTCACCAATAAATTGACGAATACAAATAGAAACTTCAGTCAGCACGTGGTGACCTTTGGAATGTAACGCTCATTGAATAATTTCATCCAACATTTTATCTAATTGCCGTTTCCCATACAAGGTAGCCGCCACTTAAATGTGAGTCAACTTCGTATCATCTCATTGTATTTGCGCATTTTGTTCTGTGAGCTTGCATGAAAGTAATTTTTGACTGGTGTAGAAACTCTTATCACTTTTCACTTATGGTCGACTCTTTTGCGGTCTTCGTCATGTAACTGTGAGTGGGTTCTACAATATACCATATAAGTTGATTTATATGAGGCCGTGAATCCAAAGTGGTGTAATCTATTTTTTGGCATAAGTTTGACATCAAAATCCATCTAAGCATCCATTCTAAATTCTTAAATATCTAAGCTTCCCAAAAATGTGAATTAAATTTGTTGAATCTCGCATATTAAATAGTATTTAAGATCGATTCAATATAATGAAAAAAATGCCAAGGAAAATTGATAACACACTTCCAACAAGAGGTTTGATTTTAAATTTCAACCAATTTTTTCATTGCCATGGATGGATTGGTAATTTGAAAATTTCGATAGTCTTATTTTTTTTTTTTTTTTTTTAATACACTATCGCAGTGGTTCCCAAAGTGTGTTCCGCGGAACCCTGGGGTTCCGCGGGAGAGTTTTCAGGGTTCCACAAATTTCTTGAAGTATAAACAGTAAAATACAAATAATAAAAGAAAAATAATTACAAATTTCCACAAAAAAAAAATTGAACAATTTTTTTTGAGCTTTTATTTTTTAATCGAAGTGTGAACTTCAAGGTCATAAACTGTTTCATGAGTAAACACATCATTAATGGGCGGAGCCGCAGCAATGGTGGGAAAGGTTAAAGGGGTTGTTTCAAATATTAAAAACTTTGCTCCTAGAAGTACCAGCAGTCATTGTATTTTCCATCGTTATGCACTTGAAGAGAATGCCAACTGATTTAAAAAAAAGTTCTCGGTGAAGCTGTGAAAATAGTAAATTTTGTTAAGAGTTGTCCTCTCCAATCGAGATTGTTTAAATTAGTGTGTAAAGATATGGGCAGTCAGTACGAATCGCTTCTTCTTCATACTGAAATCCGATGGCTTTCCAGAGGGAAAGCTTTATCCTGGTTATTTCAACTTCGTGATGAGTTGAACGTGTTCAAACTGGAAAAAAATTTGTCCTCAACTGCAAACCTCTTAGATGTATTGCATGATGATTAGCTTATCTTGCAAACATTTTCGAGAAGATCAACGAAACTGCTACAGCTCTGCAGGAAAAATCAATTACAGTATTTTTAGAAGAGACAAACTGGCAGCTTTGAAAAGAAAAATTAATTTCTGGCTCAAAAAGGTTCTTTGCGAGCAAATTGTGGGGTAGTTTTGATATATGCCTTCCTTTATGTTTTCGGGGGTGCTGATTCCGAATCTGAGGTTTGCCAACAAAATTTCGGGACGCAACATGGAGTTTTTCACAAATGACTCGAAAACTGCCAACTATTCGAAAATTACATCAAAGTAGGTACCATTGAAAGTATACACAATTTCCAATATATCTCTATTCAAAGTTTTTTCTGCGACAACCCACTTGGACTCAAGTGCTAATCAAAAATTAACGTATTTTTACTGTTTTCGAAAATCCACTCCAAAGCGCTAAAAAAATAACTTTGTGAAAAATCCCACAACTTGCCCTTTTGAGCACAAATTGACTGGATTTTTCGAATTAGGTAGTAAGACGAAAACCATAGATTTCTCGAAGACGAATGAAGGTAATTAAAAGTTTCAAATAGAGTTTTGAAGCAAAATGTTCACACTTCAGAATGACCATAAACATTTTTTCAAAAAATTTACCTCGAGAGAAAATCCCCAACTTTGTATACAAAATGCATGATTTGAATATCTCAAAAACGTGACGTGATGGATCAATTTCAAGGCCAGATTCGAACTCAGCGCGTCAAAACCATCAGAAAAATATATGTATCTTGGTTCGTGTTACAGACAAAAATTAAAATTTTGTCACACAAAGTAATTTCTTAGCACTTTCGAGTGGATTTTCGAAATCAGTAAAAATACATCAATTTTCGACTAGCGCTTGAGAAAAAATAGGTGGTCGCAGAAAAAAACCTTGAATAGGGTTAATTGGAAATTGTATATGCTTTCAATGGTAGCTTGATGTAATTTGCGAATAGTTGGTAGTTTTCGAGCCATTAGTGAAAAACTCCCAAAAAATGCATTTTTGCATCATTTTTTGCATTTTTTCCATGTTGCGTCTAAAATTTTGTTGGCAAACCTCAGATTCGGATTCAGGACCCTCGAAAACATAAAGGTGCGAACAAATCACCGTACCGTCAGAAGGGGAGCGCTATCTCTTTTTGGCATTCCTATTTCACCAAATGTCAGTTTTACTTAAGTAACCAAAGTTAAACGAAACTTGACGAAACCTTCCACTCCGCAATTATAGCGGCGTCATATGTGCATTCGCTTGTTTTCTTCCGACCACTTAAGTGCCCCTTCGAGCATTATAGTTCTAGCTTAAGAATGAATTCCTTGAGCTATATTAAATTTGCTACCTTTTGTTACAACGTACCGCTGCGCTGTGCAGTCAAGTAAGCTTTTCAGCGTATACTTACACAAAAACTAAATACAGATCGAGACTGGACGCTGCCAGATATGCGAATACAACTTTCGGACGTAGAAGTTAGTTTAAAAACAATTATAAATCAAACAATGAAACAGATTCATTCCTCACACTAAATAAAAAGTGATTTTGAAACGTGTTGTTTTTCATTTTTTGCTATTGTCTGGATGGGGTTCCAAAATATATTAAGGCATTGTTTAGGGTTCCACAGCTTAAAAAGTTTGGGAACCGCTGCACTATCGGATCTTTGCCGAAGAGAGCTTAGTACAAGCGACTTATCTTTTTTCATGCAAAAAAACTATTTTAAAAGTACATAGGTCTTCATAATAGGTCTTCATAATTTATTAGTTTTATACCTAAAGTTCATTCGTTAATACAATAATTAACAATGGCAGCATTCTCTTTTGATTTTCTAAATTGACATTGTTTTTCCACTTAAATATTATTTCATCTCGTTTATAAAAGAAAATATCTCCACCATACCTACTCTTCCATCCGCAATTTGAGATGTTGCTCTTTACTTATCTCTTGACATTTTCGCTATAATCGTGATTTTCTAAATCCACGTCTCCATTCCATGATTCTTCTTCACTTCCCCATTGCTATATTGGAATGATGATATTTCAAAAATCAGGGTAAACTAACCAACCCATCTATAAAATCCGTCAACAAAGATGTAACAAAACCAACAAAACTCTAAGTGGATTAGGAAAGACGATGCCTTGAATTGAGTGGTTCCCCAACCACTACCACCATTCCTTCATCCTTGACGTGAAGTACTCGTACTAGTAGTTCCTACGTGATACCTCTATGTCATGTGACTTAGTTTATTTTCCTATTCTGTTTGTTTTGGCAGTCTGAGTCTCACGTCATTTCTTGTGCTCGTAATATAATAACAGAGAGTACAGAGGATTGGATGCATTTACGAGATTATTTGTGAATCCTACATTTTTTTTTTAAATGTACATAAGTATATATATGTATATCTTTCAAGTGCATGACTTTATGGGAAAAAGATGAAGTTTTCACCAGTAAAAAACTACAAAAAGTGTAGGATCATTGTTTGGAAATGGTATTATAAAACATTAAAGTGTTTACGGCTTCCTTTACAGTGGAAAGTAAGAACTTTTCACACTACTTAATAAATGTGACAGGCTCTAAAACGCTATATTTGATTGAAAAACGAAACAACTATGACTAAAGTTTGTTATGAAGGATAAGAATATAATAACAAATAGATTATCCTTACAATGAAATATTATTTGACTTGGGTTTTCTAAACTTAAAACACAGAACTAATAACGAGCAAAATATTGTTAATTTTGTATAAAAGAAATGAAAGCATATATTTTTAGTACACTTTTGAGATTCCTAATATTGAAAACTTGAATGTACCCATTCCTTGATTGTTCACTTTACTTCGCGAATTTTAAATTTTGAACTTGAATTCAACTCCAGATTTGCTTCATAAAATCAGATTTTGAGATATTCTACTCTATCCTAGCCTAATCGGACCTGGTCTTATGTAATCTAATCTAATCTATCCAATCTAATCTAACCTAGTCTAGTCTAAGTGTATCGAATCTTATCTAATCTAATCTAGTTCTTCTTATATTTGAATATCTCAAAAATCGGATGGATAAATACATGGTTGGTGTATTATCGCTTCTAGGCACGTCAGACAATTCTGCCAAAAAAGCTCAGATAAAGAAAAAAGCCCTAGGAGAATCATTTGGCAATATGAGAAAGCCAACTGGGACGGTCTCAACAGTTTCTTTGGGGACTTTAACTGGTCCTGGTCACTATGCTTCCACGAAAGTGACGTAGACTCCAGTGCAGATATGATCACGAACTTGATTCCTTACGGAATGAGAAAATTTATCACGCGAGTTCTTAAAGATCTTGATGTACAAATCCGCTGGTCCGGATAGTATCCCCTTTGTTCTGGAGAGGTGTTCTTCAACGCTGGAAAAAGCCACTGTGTAAGCTTTTCCATCTGTCCTAATCTACAAGTCTCTTTCCTATAGTGGATGGAAAACAGCATTTGTCCAGTCTGTCCTAAAAAAGGTGAATCTTCTTCTCCGTCTAACTATCGTCCAATTACACTTACGTCCCTTCTTTCCAAGGTCGTGGAAACGCTGATTAATTATCAGCTCAAGAAATATCTTGAATAATGGAAGCTTCTTAATGACCGGCAATACGGTCACTGGTGATCTGACGTGTATCTCACCGATCAGTGGAACAAATCTTTACATCGTTTTAGAGAAAGTAGGATTATTGTACTGCTTGATATTTCAAAAGCGTTTGATAGAGTTTCGCATCAAGCTCTCTTATCGAAAATGCGTGCATTTGGTATCGATGAATATCTTCTTCGTTGGATTGGAAATTACCTTTCGGACCGTTCAGTACAAGTTGTATTGGATGGTTACAAGTCTGATATTCACAAAATAAATGCTGGTGTGCCCCAGGGCTCCGTTTTGTCTCCAACTCTCCTTATTTTTAAAAATGGTATCTTATCTGAAACCTCCAATCCATTAAATTATTTTGCAGACGACAGTACCCTAGCTTTTCATATTCGTTTCAAGATTCACTTCCTTGTTCTTTTGATGTGAAACTTGAACGGCAGCGTATGATTAGCTCATTAAATTCTGATCTCGACAGCATTGCCTAATGGGGAATAAAAAGCCGTGTAAAATCTAATACTTCGAAAGCTCAATGCTGTCTTCTGTCGTTAAAGCTAAATCCACCCCATATGCCACTATCCGTGAGTGGCATTTGCATCGAGAAAACGGAACAGCTTTCAGTTCTGGGTATGTGTATCACAGTCCACCTTCTGTAATCTATAAAGCCTTACTCATTCGTCCAAAGCTTGAGTAGAACTCCCATATTTGGGCGGCTGCTCCTATAAAACCCATTTAAGTCTCTTAGATATAATTGAAAATAGACTTTTAACATTGATAGGTGATAAATCTATAACAGAAACATTCGTATCTCTCGAACACTGCCGCAATGTTTCTTGTTCGTCATTATTTTATCGCTTTTTTTACAAACAATGTTCTAGTGAAATAGCCAGTTGCATTCTTCCCCTTAAACAATTCCGCTGTAATACTCGTACTTCTAGGAATGCACATCAGTTTACCCGGGACCTGCTGTAAAGTATAGAAATTCTTTTCTTAGTCGCACTACCGTAATGTGGAATGCTTTGTATTTCCCTGACTCTGTATTTCTCTCCCATTTTGACATTCAGAACCAGGGGTGTAGCCAGGGGGGTGTGGGGGTGTACCACCTTAAGTTAATACTTGACTGCAGTCAGTAAAGTTACACTCATTTGACTAAAATTTTTAACTTCAAGTCAACGCTCGGCGTTTGACTTTGACATTTAAAATCAAAGTCAAAAGTCATTTCCGAATGTTGACTTAAGTTAGCAAAAAAAAAAAGTCAGTAGGAAAACTGATCCTACATTTCACTTCTGAATCTCATCGAGCAGCTCTGCGTGATTACTGTAATTTCGTTAATGGAGGAAATCATATCAACGTTTTGCTAGGCAAGTCTGAATGGGAACAAATCATTCAAGAAGAACAAGAAAAAGTTTACCATTTGAGAGTCTTGCAAGTTGTAATTGATGTCGCGATAACTTTGGGGAGGCAGGGATTAGCTTTTCGTGGTCACGACGAATCACTAGAGCACAGCGATGGCAATTTTCGACAAATTGTTCATTTGATTTCACGACATTGCCCGTTAATGAAAAAATGGTTGGATGAATCATCAAAAAGACCACGTCATGTGACGTACCTTAGTCCGGATGTCCAAAATGACTTCATTGATCTCTAGGGAACTAGAACTCGAAAAGCCATTGTAAGGTGCCAGTTATAGCTATCATTGAAACTCATAATTGAAAACTTTAATGATTGATTTTGAGACGTTTAGAAAGTAAAATCATTCATTATTTTGATGGAAGATTAAAGCTCAAGACTTAATCAATATTTCTAGTCAAAACAAAATTTCGAATAGGCCCAACTTTCCACAAAAATTGACTTTTGAATTTTCAATGATCATTCGTAAGGTAGTTCAATCATTGAAGGAAGAAAAGTCTTTTTATGCAGAAAGTTGGGCCTATTTGAATTATTTTTTTGGCTAAATATATTAACTAAGTCTTAAGCTTTATTTGTCCATCAAAATAATAACTGATTTTGCCTCCTTAATGTCTCAAAATCAATCACTAAAATTTTCAATGATGAGTTTCAATGATAGCTATAACTGGCGCCTAAATGAAATCAATAAAGCTGGTATTTTTTCTGTAATGGTTGACACAACTCCAGACTCATCACATCAAGATCGACTTGCTAATAATGTTCGATACGTAGTGAAAGCAAACGAGAGACTTATTCCCATTGATCGTCTTCTAAAAATGGACGTCGTCCTAACGAAAAAAACAGGAGAAGAAATTGGCCCAAAAAATAATAGTGACCCTTCAGTCAGTAGGAATTTCCATTAAGAACATTGCTTTTCAATCTTATGACTTCGCCAAAAACATGTCCGGAAAGTACAACGGTACGCAGCAAAATCTATCGGAAAAATGCGGTAAGATAATCCCTTACATTCCATGCCAAGCACATCGTATCAATATATTCGTTGAAACAGCATTTAATTCGAGTGTGTTGATTAAAGAGTTTTTCAATGTTTTGGAAGCATTATATGTTTTCTTCTACGGCAGCACAGAACGTTTTCAATGTATACGTGAGGAATTCAAAAGCATTGAAAATTCATTGCAACTGAAAAATTTGTCAAAAACTCGATGGACAGCTTGAGCTGAGACAGTAAAGGCTGTTTGGATATCTTTCGAAGGCATTGTACATGGTTTCGAAAAAATAAAAACCAATGTTCTTTTGATAATAATACTCGTACCTCCGCTTCTGGTCTGCTGAAAAAAATCTTGAATTTTGATTTTATAAGCTCGTTATATTTTTGAAAAACGTCATGTTTAAAGTAAAAAAATTGACAGAAAATTTAGAAGCTGAAGAGTTGAATGTCATTGATGCTGTATTGTTGATTCGAAGCACATCAATATCATTTCAACAAATGAATGACGATGACAACCAAATCGATGCATTAATAAAAAGTTCATCTTCATTCGCTGAGAAATTAAAAATAAATCCAGAGAATGATTTTCTGAGATTCACGCCGTGTACCTCTTGGTATCGATGAAAATCCAGAAACAGCTTTCGACTTCGATTTCCAAACATTTTATCGAAAAGAATTTAGAACGGTTTTGCAAGTTTTTACGACGTGTATAAATGATAATTTAAAAGATAATTTTTCATCTTTCGAACCTTTTCAAAAGATTTTTGAAATTCCAGTCGACAGAGGCAATGTCACAATAGAATCAGTGGAATCCACAATGAAATTGGAGCCCCTATTTTTTAAAGAAGATCTAGAGCGTTTGCTTTCTGAGTTGCAAATTCTTCTTGATTCATCCACAAATTGTATAAATTTCGAAGACATTACCAAAGTTAAGTTCAAGTTGAAAATGGTAATTCCCTTAGCGCACAAGCTCATTTGCTTCAATTTAACTGCTCCTGTGACATCAGCTTCTTGTGAACGTAAATTAAAATAAAATAATAGTTCCCAAGATTTTAAAATTGTTTCATGGAAAATCATTGCCCCTAAGTTTTTTAAATCTCTTACATCAGCTGAAGGCGGTTTCATTGAAAAATCTCGCATTTCGAAATCTCAAAAGTGTATGTGGTGGTGTTTCGCCCGAATGTCATTCCACTCGGAAAAAATACCTTTTTTCTTTTCCCTTATTTTGAGTTTCACCCGAAAAATGCTAAATCTATACAGTCGGCAAATTTTTAAAATAAATCGGCAAATTCCTAAAATAAGTCAGCATTTTAATGAAAGTCACCCCCCCCACGGCTCGAACCCTCGCTTCGCCACTGTTCAGAACTACAAAACGATGTGCATCGGTATCTCCTCTTGAATCCTCCTCTTTTTTCCTAACGCTCGCACTGTGTTTAATCATTTTGAGGGTAGTCATAACCCCTTTAGTGCGTGCTCATAATAAAAAAGAAATTGAATAACTCAAAAATCGGACGGAATCAAAAGTCGGAATTGAATTCAAGACATCAAAATAACCCACATAAGGCTACCAGACGTCAGGATTTAGCCTGACGCGTCAGGTTTTTTACACCTTTGTCAGGCTCAGGCCAGGCCTCGTGCTCTGTCAGGCTTTTTCTTTGATATGTGTTCTTTATCTTTTTTATCAATTATCACTCCAATTGAAAAAAATAAAATAAAAATCCATCAGTATCCAATTTGAACTGAATTTGGCATATCCATAGACATTGATTGTTGTTTGTATCTGAAAGCCCTGTGGAGTCGGGGTGTAATGAGCTGACAAAAGCACATGTTGTGTTGTTGAAGACGAGCGTTGGAAGTTAAGATAAGTAAGAAATAATTCGTATATTTTTTACTCATTTACTCAAAATCGTTGAACATCGTGGTTGTATTTGACTGACACTTTTTAAGAATTCAATTTATTTTATTCTTCTGTGTTTTTTTTTTTTCAAAGTTGATTCATTTTTTTTTTAAATAGAACTAGTTTTTTGTCAGGCTTTTCTCTCATAAATCAGGCTTTTTTTTCTTCATGATCAGGCTTCTAAATTTTTCTTGATGGTAACCCTAAACCCACACCAAAATATTCTCTGGTATATCTGGTTAGAACAGAACAAGTCAGATAAATACCACAGGCTTCTTTTTTTATAAAAAAAAATGTACATATTTTTTAAATTTTTTAAAATAACTTACATAATTAACTAAATTTTTGTTTCTATCCACAGGCATGAGAATTCTTGTTATGCTTCTTCTGGATACTTTGCCAATGCTGGGCAATGTTCTATTGCTGTGCTTTTTTGTATTTTTCATTTTCGGAATTATAGGCGTCCAAATGTGGGAAGGAATCCTCCGACAACGATGTGTGAAAGCTGTACCTGAGACTGTTATATGGCCAAAGTAAGTCTTTCCTTATAATTTTTTTTCGCTGAAGTGTTTTATTTTTTCATTTATTATTTTAAGTAACATTAAGCTTAACATCTCTATTTTTTCTTTCATAAAATTTAATTAAACAAATAGAATGATGGAAATTCTGTGTTATAAATCTGATTAATAAAATATTTTTGTGAATACAATTTTGTTGATTGAGCAATAATATGCCTGTCAGGTGTTAGTGGTGTGTTTAAATGGTAACAATAACTATTTTATATAATTAACAACAATGTATTACATTTAGTAAAAGTTAGGGGCATATTTGTGAACGAAAATATTTGATAGAATATAAGAGATTTGATTGAAACGTATTTTTATCATCTGTTTTTTTTTTTATAGACTATTTTTAATCTTTTTCATAAATCTCAAAATATTACAAAGGGATAAATAACATCTATTTTTAAGGCACAGCTGAGCTCATTTTTTTTTAGTATAGGTATGCACGTGTGTTTTTGGTTAGCATAAAATTTAACAATGCATACGCAAATAATCAAATATTTTAATTTAATAAGAACACAAATTTAATCAATAAAAACATTCAAAGTATTACTAAACCAATTATGGATTATCACACCTTATATAAAACACCCCCTACTTTAATTTATTCATGTTTAAATCCACAGAGAAAGCGACTAATTAAAAATATTACTCATACGAGCTTCGATTTAAAAGCTCAGCACCAAATATTTTTAATTTAATAGAAAAAAACGTGAAAAAGCTAAAACATTTAACCTCCGAAGGTGGTGAGATCTTCAGCAGAATAGTTAATGCGGAGAAATAGGCTATAAAATCGGAAATAAGTTGGTGAAAAAAAATTAAATCATTGTTAGCACGCCTTTGGAATAAATGTTTAGACCTAAAGCAGCTGCTCATATGGTTATTACATATGAATGTATGTATGTACATATGTATGTGTTTATTTGTTCATATACATATGTACATATGTATATTAGACTGATTCAAAAAAATTAAAATGTCTTCGATTTTCAATGCCACTAGCTTTTTAGTTAAAGTTTAGTGAAACAATAAAGGTAAGACCGGTCTCGATGGAACTGCACTTCAGGCTTCAGCGGAACTGCATTTCAAAATATTTTTTGTATGCAATAATTGTATGAGCTATATGGCACATCGCACTTACCTACAACTGAACTTCAAGGCACCGCACCATGCGGCAAAGTCGATAATCTGCCCAACTATGCCGCGGCCTGAAGTTCCCTTCAGTTTCGCTGTCGCAAAAAATATAATGAAGTTCAGAAATCATCGCGTGCGGTTTTAACTTAAGCCTGTTAGAATTTCAGCCCTTTAGATAAATATTTAGACGTCGCTCAACGCTCATCGCTACTTTCTTGTTTTGTTTTCCTTCTTTATTTTTCAAACTTTGAGACCGGTTATCATATAGAAATGATCGCGGTAGAATCTTAAAGAAGTTTTGGTGGCCTTTAAAAAATATTCCTACATTTTATTTCGTGTTAAAAACATCAGCTACATATAATAAAGAGTGTTTCGCAAAAGGTTAAGCAAAAAGCTAGGGCGTGTTAGTTGGACCCAGACAAGAAATAAATCATTTTAGAGCATGGGTTTCTATCCTGGAGGGGCTTAGAGGAACACAAAATTAAAAAGCCACAACCTCTAAGCAGCATTGCCGTTTGGCCCCTTTAGTGGCCAAATTGAAACACCCTTTAACCACAGATATTTTTATAGAATCTTCTTATTATTGATTTTCATGACAAATGAACCATTTATACCAAGTTTCATCGACGGACCACCATTTTCAACTAGTTTTCGGTAATATTTCGCTTTTATACTGAAAATATAGTCATCCTTACACAAAAATGACAATAACTTTTTTCACGGAGGTCGAATCGACTTGGTTTTGGTGTCATTTGATTCAACATTTAAAACTACCTTGAAAACATGTTTCATATGCTTAGGTTGCACCAAAGTTCATTTTTCCGTTTGATACACCACAACTTACGACCCTCCCCCCCTCAAAAAAATACCCTTCGATATGAAATATTTTTATTGACTCTTTTGATTCTTCATTTTCGTAGTACATGAAATATTTTCACCCAGTTTCATGGTGGTACCAATTTTTTTGTTTTATTTATCCTATTTTACCTGTACTAGTACAAAACTCTGCAAAATGACAGAAGAAAGGGATAAAATAAAATTAATTTTTTATTTATTTAGAAGGTAAAAATAGTTACCTATCTAGATGTTTTTTTGTAATTTTAGTAAAATAAATTTTATTTGTTTTTATTAGAATAAATTTTGCTTCAGTTTTTAAATAAATGTTTATCAAATGCTTTGCTCCTTTATGTACTATTAATATTTTTTGTATTCTCTCCTTTATGACAATTTCTTAAAAGGGCCCTTTTTTTGGTTATTTATTTTCGATTATTTTTCAGCGGCAACACTGCATCTAAGTCGAATTTTAAAGATAGAGAGAGTTTTGAAAAGCAAAAATCGAGTTAGAGATAAATATAATTTCTTGTTAAAAAGTATTAATTTAATGTAAAAAGAAGATACAAAAATAATCAATAAAAAGAACCCTCTTGCATTTCGTAGAAGGCATTCCCTACCAACCTAGCAATTAAGTCTTAAAAGTTTGATTTTATTTGTCCAGTTAAAGAAGGGAAAAATATGCCCCCACTTCAAAATAAATTCAACTTCAAAATAAATTCAACAGTTTCGAAACATGCACACTTATTCAAAATAGTCTAGTCATGTTGTGTACAAATTTCCCCATGAATCCGAGGCGAGCACTAGCGGCAGGAATGTGCAACATATTTATTTTTAGATTTTTCGTGTTTATCTTAGAAATTATTTGTCTTCTCAAAAAATAATCTGAGACAAAAAAATTTCTTATAAATTTCTCTACAGTAATGAAGGTAATCAAATTTTTCATATCTCTTATAGTTAAAAAGTTATTTGGCTCCGAAAATTGGAACTTTTTTTCAATTACCTATGAAGCGCTGCATTTTGTACTCTCAAGTATGAAATGCGGTGCTAGCGCTAACATTTTCAGAGTTCTACTATCTGTGCACCCAAGGATTTTGCCAAGCCCATTCATATATTTCATAATCTTCTATATATATCCTCCATAAACCCCATTTCAGAAATCTCAAAAACAAGTTACAGAAAGCAGCAGTCGATATATAAAATGTAGCGCTTTTTAGGAAATTAAAAAAAAAAAACAATTCACGACAAAAAGATTTATAACTATAAGAGATATAGAAATTTTGGTCGTATTCAATATTTAACAGAATTTCATAAGCTATCTTTCTTTTTAGAAAATTTTTTGATAGGACAAAAATAATTTTAATAATTCATTGAGAGTTGATCGAGGACGGTTGTGTCGTGGGGTGCGCACTTTTCGTTTTTAAATAATTTTCAATCAGTCTTATTTTGTATCTTTTTTCTTATAATGCGGTGCCCTGTGTGCAATAAAAACGCTGACAATGGTGGTGCTGTGGTTATATCTTGTGTAGACTGCAGTTTTATTTTTCATTTGTCGTGTGTGAAAATGAGTGCTGATGACGTTGAATATATGCATAGCCAAGGTATGCCTTTTCGTTGTGAGAAGTGTCGTGTTCTACGTCGCTCGTCTCTACAACAACAAAGATCGCTTCGTTATCAACAACGACAGCACCAAAGTCAAAACCCACCGTGTCTGCTGACAAAACAGCAACAAAATCTTCAAAACCCACTGTGTCTGCTGACAAAGCAACAACAAAATCTTCATCCAATATTATGCATGCTGAGAAAACAACAACAGTGTATGAATCTCCCTCAAAGCCAAAAAGTTACCTAACCGAAGTGCAATTGCCATACGATCGCCAACTGCCACACCAATCTATAGCTGATGGGTCAATAACCCTACAAACTTTGTATAATGAAATTATAAGCATTAAACAAATATATTGGGACTCTCTAAGCACAGTCAATCAACTGGTAGCAGAGAATAAATCGTTGAATGCGAAAATTATGTCACTTGAAAGAAAACTGAATTGGAGCGAGCAAACAAATCTGGAGAAGGAGAACATTATTGAGGTTGTTGGCATACCTGAAGTTAACAACAGCAATGCAGCGGATTGTGTGAAAACACTTTTGGACGATATTCTACGTGTAAGCATCAACACCGATGAAGTGCAACAATGTTATGTAAAACGTATCAAGACCAAAAACGAAAGCCGAGAATCTACTACTTCTAGTGCTGACAACAACACCAACAAATTCAAAGATATTCTGTGTGTCCATTTTTCTTCCCAAGAAGTAAGGAATAAGGTAATGAAGAGTAAGAGGGCTGCAAAAAAGAATCTTAATTCGTCACTATTTGTTTCTGGTACTAAGAGTACCTAGTATATTCATCAATGATAGTTTCACTAGCTACACAAGAGCATTATTTATGGAAGCTAAAAAACTTAAAGATATTAAAAATTATAAGTATTTATGGTATCAGAATTCTCAAATTTTATTAAGAAAAGTTGAAAAAGGCAGGGTTGTAGCTATTAGATCTTTCGATGATTTGGAGGCGCTGAAAGACGTTTAATTGTCTTTCTTTAATATTTTTTTTTAGCTTTTGCCATGTTAAATCCTAATGAAAGTCTTGATCTTTTTAGCGACAACCTTCCCTTTTCAACAATTAGAGATACTAATAGTCATATATTTTATTCGACTTCTAATATAAATAACAAATTTTATGCAATTCACCAAAACATTCGCAGTTTGAGGCAAAATTTTGACTTGTTAGTTTGTAATCTAGAGTCTCTTGTTTACTTACCAGGCCTTATTTTTGTTTCTGAGATCTGGATTTATGATCACGAAAGTATTGAATATTCAATTCCTGGTTATACATTTCATTCTAACACAAATGAAAATTATTCCGCTGGTGGAGTTGGAGTTTTCGTGAGTGATTTGTTGGAATATGAGGCATTTTCCGTACAGTTATCAAGCGCCGATGTGTTAAAGGTCTTATGCAAAGTGTCTGATATTAGTTTATGCTTTATTTGTTTTTATAGATTGCATACAATTGGAGTTAATGACTTTCTGGACGAGTTTTCCAACTTTTTGAATGGTGAAAGGAGCGCTAACCTAATCATCTTGGGTGATCTAAACATAGATATCTTGAGTTCTACATCCAATTCCGATTGTTATCTGGCTATCATAGCTGAGCATGGGCTTACCTCTTTTATAAACGAACCTACTAGGCCCATATCAGGCTCATGTCTTGATCATATTCTTGGAAGGTTTTCAAACCCTTCAGGCATTCATTGTTTGGGTTTAAATTTTGAGTTAAATATAACTGATCATTGTATGACTGGCATACTGTTCAATGATCTTAGTGATAAAAAACGTAAAAGACTTATGAAAGTTCCAATAAATAACAAGATTCAGTATGTTCAACTCAACAATGCGCTCCTCTTTGAAGATTGGTCTGAAGTTTACTCAGAGGACAATATCAATATGGCCTACGACATTTTTCTAAAAATTTTGCAAGGTCATATTAATGATTGTTCTTCTTCCTCTTCACCTAAGAAGTCTGAAATTAGATTAAAACCCTGGATAAGGAAGCCTTTACTAAAAAAAATCCACTTGAAAAATAAATTGAGGAAAAAATGCTATACACATCCATTAAATTCTAATCTGAATAATCGTTTTAAGAAAATGTGTCAAAAAATCAATAAAGAAATAAAGTGTAGTCGTGACAATTATTATCACAATAAAGTAGAAAAATCCTTAGGTAATCCCAAAAAAGAATGGAAGGCCATTAATAGCATCATAAATAGAAATGCTTCGAATACGCCCTCTAACATTATGCTAAATAACGAAGGAACTGAAATTGATGACCCCCTTTGTGTTGCAAATATTTTCAACGAATTCTTTGTGTCCATAGGTCAATCGTCTTTCACCAGTGACAGTGGAAATAATTGTAGTGTATGTTCGAGAAAGTGTCTTATAAATGGTTTGCATTGTAGCAGCAGTTTCTTCTTTGAAAACATTTCAGGTTATGAAATTTTGTGTCTTATAAACTCTTTAGACACCTCCTTCTCATGTGGTTTTGATGGAATTTCCAATTATGTCCTTAAACAAATTTCTTTGAATATAATAGATGTTCTTTTGCATCTTTTTAATAAAAGCATTAAAACTGGGTTTTTCCCGTCGAAGCTGAAGCGTGCTAACGTATTACCGCTTTTTAAAAAGGGAAGCCGTAAAGACAAAAATAATTATAGACCAATTTCCTTACTCTCTTCCATCTCCAAAATTTTTGAAAAAGCGATTAAAATAAGAATGTTGAGTTACCTTAAAGAAATAAATTATTTCAGCCCATTGCAATTTGGTTTTAGAGAGGGGCTTTCTACTGAAGACGCCCTTTTGTTATTTTGCTCCATAATAAACAAAGGTTTGGATGAAAAAAAATGCTGTGCTAGTCTTTTTGTCGATATTACAAAAGCTTTCGACATGGAAGATCACGACATTCTTCTAAGCAAACTATACTGTGCAGGTTTCCGTGGCTTCATGTTAAGCTGGTTTGCTTCATACCTTAAGGATAGGACGCAATCAGTAAAAGTTGAAGATTGTCTCAGTGACACGAAAGTTGTGAATTTAGGTGTACCTCAAGGCTCAGTATTGGGGCCCGTCCTGTTCCTCATTTACATAAATTCCCTATTTTTGCAACCGTTTCGTGGTAAAATTACTGCTTTTGCGGACGATTTAGGTATTGCTTATATCTCGCCTTGTTCTCTGAATTTAGTTGCTGATATACATAAATAATGATATTTACTTGCTCAGAAATTGGTTTTATCATCATAAACTGGTTGTGAGTTGCAAAACTAAGCTTATGTGTTTCACCCCAAATGTGGTACATAGAATCTCCAGATATTGATATATCTTTTCATTCTTTCGACTGCCCCAGATACATTCTCAGTTTGTGTGATTGCAGTGACGGTAGTTCTGGAGTTACTTATAATGGAAGCTTGAGTTGTAACACATCTTGTTTTAAAATTGAAATTGTTAGAGAATACAAATACTTGGGTTTAATTATTGATCAAAATATGAGCTGGCTGCAGCATACTCTTAGCTTAAAAAATAATCTTCGATCAAATCTCCGCTGTATGTTTCACCTTAAAAAGTTTGTTGGCAGTAAAACTCTAAAAAGCGTTTATTTTGCAATATTTCACTCAAGTTGTTGGGGTGGAGCCTACCAGGTGAAACTTCAGCCACTTCTTGTGTTGCAAAAATGTGCTATCAGAAATTTATGTTTCGCTAACCGTTTAGCTAACTCCATGCCTTTATTCAGAAGTTTGAAGATTCTACCAGTTAAGCATCTTTACTATTTTAAAGTTTCGAAAATTTTCTTTTTGAAAAGTGGTTATTTGCAAAGCCCAATATCAGATACGATAATTTTGCGTAGCAACACCCGGTTTTTGGTAAAAATTCCTCCTTTTCGCACAACTCACTACAGAAACTTCTACTCTGTTGTTTCTTGCAAGTTATTTAATAGCTTACCAGAAGATATTCGATGACTAAGATCTCCTTCTGAGTTTTTAAAGAGAGTAAAATTATGGCTTCTTGAATTTGATAACAGACAAGTTGAATTATTGCTGCCTTACGTGGTTTGATTTCAAACTGCGTTTGTTATGTTTTATTTTGTTAGTTTAAGCAAACATGCATCCTTAATATATAAAAACACTTAATTATGTAATAAAAAAAAAAAAAAAAAAGTTAAATAAAAACAAAAACCTGTTCACCCCACAATACAAAATATAATTAAATTTCACTACATATTTTTTTTTTTGACTTATTTTCCTCTCTCATTTGCAAAATGTTTATTAATTTGTGTATTCTTTTTTTTTTGAAGTGACATTAACACTATTTTTGAATTTAAAATATCAATGTCACTTACTATTCTTAGTACATATATATACTTCTATGCTAGCATTAAGATTTCTTTGAATTTGTTAACTAAGAATAATGATTTTAATAAAAAAAAAAAAAAATTTCTAAGATAAATACGAAAAATAAACAAATACAAATGTTGCACTTTCCTGCCGCTAGAGCTCGCCTCGGATTTATGGGGACTTTCTTACACTTCATCACTAGACCATTCTGAATAAGTGTGCCAAGTTTCAAAACTGTTGAATTTTTTAAGGTGAAAACCTTTATTGACTGGACTAAAAACAAGTTGCGAGAGGCAACATTTTTTTACTGTTTTTCTTTTCACAAAATAAAAATTCCAAAACGAATGAATATATTCGATTAGAGGTAGTTCCGGCTTAGGGGGAGTTTGATTAAAAGGATGGTTTTGTATGGAATATTTATGGGACTGCAAACATATGGCGAACAAATCCGAGTTAAAGGGAAATTCGATTTAAAAAAAAATTTTAAAGTGAATTTTCTCAGAAACGACAAGAAAATTACAAAACATACGGTTTCCAGTTTTTGATTAAGAATTATTTAAGGTATTGAATACTTAAAACAAAAATTGAGCTTGAAAATGCAAAATATTTCAAAAAAACAAGTTTGAAAATAATAACTTTTTAATTGTTTTAATTTTAAGTTTGAAAATATTTGTTTTTTTTTCCAAAAACAACTTTATTTAAAACTTAATTAAGTAAATAATGGATTGTTGGCTTTGAAAGAAGACTTTTGTTTTTTAAATATTTTTAAGTCAATTTCCTGCCTAACCGGAAGGAAATAGAATAAAAATAAAATGATTTTTATCTTTTCTGGGTCCAACTTACACGCACTAGCTTTTTGTCACACCTTTTGCTAAATATAGCTGATGTTTTCAACCCAAAATCCAAAAACCTTTGGAATTAACCATAAATTACACTTTGACTTTTAATTACTTTGAAGGCTATTTCAAGTCTTACCCTGAAACCCGATCTGACATAGGAGTACTAGGTCTGCAAGCGAAAGTTGTGCAAACAAATTTAACCCTGGTTTAACCTCAGGTAACAATTATAAGAACGGTAACTATAGACGAGTCTTGATACCTGAATTTGAGATGTATTTATTTTAAATTCGTATACAACTTTTAACTCAGTAATTTTGAATGATTTTAAGAATTTTTACGTTTTTCAAAAGACAGGAATTGTAAGCTCTTTTTGAAAATTTAGGTGCCAATTGACTTAGAACCAAACATTTTCAAATGGAGTTTGAAAGTGTTTGGTTCTAAGTCAATGGGCATGGGCACCTAAATTTGCGAATAACTTTTGAAAAATTAGTTTTAGAAAAAAAGTTACTAGGAAAATGTTCAGAACTCTTTGGTTGCTATAGGGAACTCTAATCAGAATTCCATTTTTTTATTTTTTAGGATTTTGAAAACTTTTGGTTCTTAGTCAATGGGCACCTTAAATTGCCCTAACTTTTCCAATTTTGTAGAACTCTTTCTAAAATCTATCAGGAACTCTAAAAGTCTTGATTTTAAGGTGAAAAATATGCTCAGAACTCTTTTTCTCAAAAAAATCCTTGCTTGTAAGCAAAATAAACTTTTTTTTTTAATTTTAACAATTCATTCGCCTGAACTATAGAAATAAAGTATGAGCAGCTCTAGAACTAGAACTCTTTGTTTGCTACCGGGAACTCTCATTTTTTATTCAATTTTAAACAATTTGTTTGCTAACTTGACAGGACTCCATTTACCCCCATATTAATAAAATAAATAAAAATTAAATTGGGTGGCGCAACAGCTCGTGGAGAACCAGGGCCTAGTGACTTACAACTCTCAACCATTCCTGTGTGCGTGTTGTTTGCATAAATCGAGGAGACCTACAATTTTTTGCCAAAACCGAACGGCTAGGTGAGAAGCACCTATTCATGACAAGTATACTCTTGGAGGATTTGTCAGTTCCTCGCAAGAGGCAGTACCTCGGATAAAACATTTCTGTTTTCTATATTAATAAACGGCGGATAACAACGTGCTAGCGTTTATCCATCTGTTAACTAGTAATTCTTATTAACAAATGCGTAATAGTCCGTGACGTGAGTTAACGTACGGATAACACCAATAATGAACGCCATTGTTATAACAGAAAGCTTAGATGAACGTAATGTGCTTTTGCATGATTCGCCTAAATAAAACTTCCGAAACAATATATGACAAATATGCTGGCTTGTTTTTTGAATGAGGGATATTTTTGCAATCATCTTATAATTTTTGACAAAATGCCGAAACAAAAGGAATGAACAGTTACATAATGTTCGAACTCAAAACATATTCGTTTCTAAAGAGCACGAGGGCCAGCGATTTTTTTTTTTTTTTTGCAAGAAGTGGCAAAGCTTCCAAACTGCGTCAATGTAGCTGTTATTCAAAAATCAACTTCTTGTTCTTGTGACTAGGGTTCCAATTGGGACTAATCCATCTTAAATCGTTTCTATAAAAACTTATCCTGTATTTTCTGGAATCTTCAGAACTTAATCAAACTTTGATTTTAATATTTTAATTATTACAAAAGTGGGAATAGTTCTTCTTCTTTTCAATATTTAATAGGCCAACTTCCTTGTCAACCATATGTCTGATTCCACATGATTTTGTAAATTGCTTTAATCTATTTGTCATTAAAAGACCAATTAACTAAGTAAGTTTCTTTAATATTTTATTGAATCAATTAAACCATTATAGCACTTTCCTTTTACGAAATACGAACTTATGCCTACAAAAACAAAAATAAAGCACATTTGACACCTTTCATATTATACTCGTAAGTGGGTCAATCAATGAGACAAAACCTTCCATTCTCTTTGAAGTAGAAATTATTAGGTATTAAATAAAGATACTCACCGGTATGGAAACTTGGCCACTCTTGATTTTTGCTGTAACTTGCCCTAAAATATTTTTTGTTTGTATTTTAGTTGGTTTGAACTTTTTTAGGAAAATCCACAGGCTTACTGTAGTTTAACTAACGTTAACAGTCCAATTTGCATGGTCGAAGTCGGGCTACTTGGTGCCGTCTGGGCAGCTTTGGAACGCGTGCTGACCTGCCAGCTTTCAAATCCACTTTCTCCATGCGTTTTCTTTTCGTACGCTCACGTACGTTGACTTCTCATTGCAATTTGATTTGGCTGGCGGACCTCAACGTTGGTGAGGAATCGGTCCCTAAAAATTTCTAGTGAAATAAATCGGTCGTCCCGAGCCGATTTCCATCTTAATCCCCAACAACCTAGTCGGCGATGGTAGCTACTGGTGTCCTGAAAGAAACCTTTTTAACGCATACTGCATGTATGAACGCAGAATTCCGAGCGTAGAAGCCATCTCACGTTGTGTCAGTCCTTGCTCCTTGGTTGCATACATTTTCAGATTGTGCTACCTGTGCTGTCGTTAAAGGCATTTTGTAGACATACAAATACGGGGTTTAAATGTTACGAATATCGGACTTTATTACTGTCTGCCTTTAGTCTGTTGGCGCATGGTTTTGTTGAATGTGTTGGATGTTGAATAGGGGGGTTCACATGGAACAACATGGTTGGACAACATTGTTTGAGGGAATCGGAACAGTTTTCAAAATATTTTGAAAGTCATTCAACAAAGTTGGGCAACATGGTTGGTTGTGCGTTTAAATGATCAAACATCGATGGTTGTCAAGCAATGTTGGACAACATGTTGGTTCATGTGAACCCCCATAGTGAATAAATAGCTATGTAAAAATAATGGCGCAAAATTATAGTGAAGCAAATACGATACTAAAACAACTTTAGTGAAACACTAGGTGAAAATGGCGTTTTCTTAAATTATAGACGATGTCAAACCAACTATATGTTTAAACACTTGCATTAAAGTTAAAATCAGCAAAGTCTGATTTTAATTTTTTAGTATCACACTAGCTCAAATGACGTCTGTCGCACGATCTTTCATTGATTTAGGCGAGTTCAACTTTAATTTGCTTAGAAAATGGTCTTAGCGCGACACTAGCTAGCATGTGTCTATAATTCAAGAAAAGTTAGAGAACTGCATTAAAGTTAAACAATTTCTAACTAGTATCACGCTAAAGCTGTTTATAATTTTGCGCCAATAAATGTAACAAGAAATAAAAGGGACGATTAAATCGCTCGAACTTGTTGTTGTGGTTATGAAGGATGAGTAATAATAAGCTAGAGAAAATGATAATTTCCACTTACTTTTACTTGTTAAAAGCTTTACCGAATTTCATCAAAATGTTCTTAATGAGTAAGTCGAAAATAATTAAGTACAGTTAATTGTAATTTTTATTATTTTTTGTTAAATCCAAATGCAGACTATACACACAAATATTTGTATATCTACCTACTAATATTTAGGGAAAAATAGCCTTTTTGGAAATGGAAATGCCAGGTGCCGTTTTATTTTGGAGCTACAAAGATTATTTCGTCTCTATTGAATAAACAAAAAACCTTAGGTTCAACATTTTAGAGAAGATGAAGATATAACTAAAGCAAAAATAAAACAAATTGATACCGATTAGTAATATTTATATTTACTATGCATACCTACCAAAACAATAAAATTGGCTTTAGTCAAAGTTTTAAAATACATAAATGCTTTCTTCATTTCTAATGTACCTCAATTATAGTGGAATGGCAAATCGGCTAAATTTTAAGAATGTAGGTAGATGCCAAGCCATCTGAATGGAAAATTTCAATTTTTCAATTTGTTTCTTGCTAAATACTTCAAGCCCTACCGACCTACCAATTTTCATCGTTCTACAACAATCTGAAGTGCTCCATATAATTTATAAGAATTTTAAAGAAAGTGGGTGGTTGCCACGCCCCCTGAATAGAAAATTGCAGATTTTCGATTTTTTCCTTTGCATGTACCACAACCGTTGTGCGAAATTTCAAGTTTCTACGAAGTCGGGAAGTGCTCCATAATTTTGATGATCTGTCAGTGAGTCAGTCGGTGACGTGAAATAGCGCCAAACGAAATAAAGCCGAAATTCAAAAATTTGGTCTTATTACGTTTTCAATAACGAAATAATACCAAATTTTAAATTTGGTTTTATTTCATTTATGAAACCGAAACTAGACCAATGTGGCTTTATTTCGTTTTCAACTTATTTCATATTTTCAAATAATTCTGCCGAAACTGAAATTTTTTTCCTGGCATAAAGAGGGTAATGAAAAGGAGTGTAATGGTAGGATAAATTCAAAGTTTCCAGATTATTTAAATGCAAAAGAAAATTTGGATACACCTAACCTCGCACCCACCCCAAATCCTATATTGAGCCTAAGCAGGGAGGTTGCAGGGGCGCAACATGCCCCCCCATGCATACCTCACTGTTTATTCACGAATTTTTAAGTTTCACAAACCTAATAAATCGTCTCCTTTATTTGGTTTGTAAAATTTAAAATTTCACGAATAGACAGTGAAGAATGTATGGGGGGGGCATGCGCCCCCTGCAACCCCCCTGCTTGTGCTCGCTATAGGATTTGGAGTGGGTGCGAGGTTGGGTGAATGCAAAGTTTCTTTTGCATTTAAAGAATCTGTATTTAATTAAAGTTTTGAATAATATAGCCGAAATAACGATTCTTAAGAAATATCTGGCCTTAATTCTATTTCAGCATTGCAATAAAGCAGAAAAACTGGTTGAAATAGATTTGGTTTTATTTCGATAATTTTGTTGGTGTTATTTCCATCGGGCATAAGAAATAACACCAAATTGGCGTTATTTCGTTTTTTAGATGGAAATAAGGCCAAATTATAAATTTGGCTATATTTCGTTTGGCGTTATTTCACGTCACCAGTCAGTCAGTCAGTTACGGTTTTTGCGATTTTGAAGTCTTATTTCTCGGGAATTACTAATAATGCTAAAGAGTTGAAATTTGGTGAGCCACCTGTGTTTGATCAGCTCAGCAAATACTGCGAATTTGAAATTTCTGACTTTATTGGTACTGAAGTTAGAGGGAGGTTGAAAATCGCCTGAGTTTGTTCCTGTAAAAATGGTGTAGTGCCGCGAACTTGGCTGGGCACTACCGTGCCCTTTGATGATTATGCTTTTGCGGTCAATAGGTCACTTAAGAAAGTAAATAAATATTTAAATCATGTAAGTTCTACACTGTTGAAAATATATGTAGTAAATTTACATACTTTTTGGATTTTAGAGCAGAAATTTAATTTAGACATCTCTATCAAAACCCAAAAAAGCCGTTGGGAATAAATGGGGCCTTCAACCTCGTTTTACTCATTGGCTATATACCTCGGTGATTAGACCGATTCTCACTTATGGTGTTGCAGTATGGTGGACTGCTCTAGATAAAGCGGTAAACTGCGACAAACTTAGCAAAATACAACGCTCGGCTTGTTTATGTTTAATTGGTGCGCTACGTACGACACCCTCTGCCGCTGTAGACGTTCTGCTATGTCTGACGCCCCTCGATATTTTTAGCAAACAGGTGGCTGCAAATACGGCCATACGCCTACAAGCTTCCTCACAATGGACCAACAATAGTATTGGCCATTCCACCATTCTGAATTTATTCTGATCACTACCTAGCAGTGTTGGCCCAAAGTTAATCTGATTAATGATTAAAAATTAATGATTAAAAATCATAATCAAAAAATTTGATTAAGATTAAATAATCATAATCAAAAAATTTGATTAAGATTAATTAATCAAAATCATTAATCGTTAATTTGATTATTTGATTAAATAGTAACTAAGTCTTAAGAAAATGTATAGGTACAGTCAGGCAACTCTACTTGCTTTTGCTGTTTGAACACTATGGGGTTGGGGGCTGAGGAAGTATGCGTTAGGTTTTAGCACAGTCTAGATCTTGACAGAGGTGGGTCTGGATTCAGAACAGAGGTGGAAGCTTTTTTTGGAAAAAAAATATATAAATATACATAATTTTTCAACAAACTGTTTTTTTTTGAAAAATTTTGAATAAATAACTTTTGCCTAAATTTTTTTTTGAAGAAAATTTCAATCAAAAATTGAACTTTTCTTAATTTTTTTTTCGTTTTTAATTTTTTTTTTGCAATATAAATGATATGTTGCTCAAGAAAACTTGACATTGCCGCCTGCCAGGTGACTTTAAATAACCAAAGTGGAGCAGCGGAGTTTCGTGAGCGGGACAGAGGACCCAAAAGGGAGGGTTTAGATCCTGAGAACCCGCAAAACTGTCCACCCAAGGTACTGTTGCTCAAGAAAACTTGACTTTGGCGCCTGCTAGGTGACTTTATATACCCGAAGCGGAGCAACGCAATTTCGTGAGTGGGACAGAGGATCCAAAAAGAGGGTTTAAATCTTGAGAACCATTGGCAATGAAACTTACTAAAAGTGCCATATTCATAATCTAGGAAGTGCCACTTTTCAGTTGATGCATCTCATTATATGAAAAATCGACTTTTATCTTTAAACTTGATTTGCGGCTAAACTAAGCGTCCTAGCGACTTATAAAATACATATTTGTGATCTAGGAACTGCCAGTTCTAAAAAATAAAACAAAGTTGGTAAAAAAATTAAATAAAATTTTTTTTTTCTTTATTTTAAATTAAACAATTATTTGGCACAAAAGCAATTATTTTTTAATTTGTAAATAAAATAACAAAATATGTAGGTTGTAATTTTAAAAGTTGTTTTTTTTTTTCAATAAATTTTTCGAAAAGAAAAAGTGTCCCACCTCCGTCACAGTGACCCAACCTCGTCATACCACAATCGTCATCGGCGTCGTCAGAGGCCACATCGTTGTCCGTCCAGATCCATACCAGTCATCCGTCCAGATCCAGACCATAGCCGTCCGGCCAGATCCAGATCCAAACCATAGTCGCCCATTCAAATCCGGACCATAATTGTCGGTCCAGATCAAGACAGACCATCACCGTGAGTCGACCCAAAATTGAAAAATCAATTTTTATCTCTTCAACTGCCTTGAGGATTAACCTCTACCGATTTACTTTTTCGGGACTTCTTATGGGTAGTGCTCCCGTTCCCGATGATTCTCATTATTTCAAGGGACCAAATCAGAGAGTACCAAATTAAAAAACGTGTTAAGTCTTTTGCGTACTGAGCGTACCCAACCCCTGGACTATGGCCTGGATGTGGACGGATGACTGGTTTGGATCTGGATCTGGACAGACGATGACGCGCGCCGATGTCACCTTCGACGACGGCGATGGTAGGTATGGCGGGATTTGGTCTGATGGAACTTTTTTTTAAGTTGTGAAATAAACTTTTTAACAAACTTTTTTTCGTTTTTTAGAACTGGCACTTCCTAGATCACGAATATGCATTTTATAAGTCACTAGGAAGCTTAGTTTAAACGCAAATCAAGTTTAAAGGGGTCAACTTTGATGCCTCTAGGACGTTTAGTTTAGTCGCAAATCGCATTTTAAGATACAAGTATTTTTTTCATATAATGAGGTGCGTCCATTAAAAGGTAGCACTTTGAATAATCTTTACTCAAGCTTTCGACGCCTATACACTTCTTTTTTTGCTATCACTTACACCCAAAATTGTTGTGGGCTCTCGGTCTAATATAGGTATACAATTACAAAAAAAATTACAAGTCAAGCATTAAACGTTGGATTAAGCTTTTTAGTACAAAAAGAAAACATAAATAAATTAGGTGAGTGGTAACACCAAACTCTTAAGAACGCTCATAAAACTTGCGCGTTAGTGTAAGCTTAGAGTCACTCAAGTCAAAAACATTATGGTTTTTTTTGGCCCGTGTTTCATACGAGTCAGTGGCTTATTGAGATCATAATTGGAAATTTAAACAAGTTAATCAATTAATGATTAATGATTAATGATTAATGATTAACATAATTAATCATGATTAAGATTAATTTCTTAATCATTATTATTTTAATCATAATTAATTTAATCTGATTAAAATTAATCAAATTAATTAATTGATTAAAAAATTAATTGATTAATGCCAACACTGCTACCTAGTCACATTGACTACACCATCCCAAAACCACAATTCGGTTCAAACTTTCAAGTCACCATTCCTTCTAGAACCCTCTGGGAGGATATGGCGTTCTTGGATGATGAATCGGTCCATATCTACACAGATGGATCGAAAACTGATGAGGGGGTGGGTGGCGGTGTGTACTCAGAAAGACTAAAATTAAGTCTCTCATTCCGTCTTCCTAATCATTGTAGCATGTTCCAGGCGGAACTTATGGCGATTAAAGAAGCCTTATCTTTGCTGAAAGAAAGCATGATATCAACTACCCAAGTAGAATTCGTCGTAAAATGTTACCACGCTGTGACGACACATCAGCATTTGAACGACACAGTCAAAGTGTACTTATGAACACAAAACTCGATTTGTTACCTTTTTATCACTTAGTTGATACCAAATGGGGAATACACAACATTGTGCCAACGATAACACTATTATGACCTACGCAAGAGAATAAACTCATTTGGTCGTTGTTACCTATTTGTGACTATCATAGTATGGTATAATATAACCAAAACTTATTGATATTGAGTACCTCAGTTTTAAGGAAATGTGTATGTTTACGTCCATTTGACGCAGTGAAGTAAGTATGCAGTAAAATATTTAATATGTATCAGACATATACACTCATGCATAATTGCATTACAACCGCAAAAAATGGAAAAAAGAATTTAGAATTGATAAGAAGTATGTAAAATATCTAAAAAGCTTGACTTCGAAATTACGGGAATTATAGTGCCCTTAAAATCAAAACGGAGATTATTTTTATCAAAAATATTGGACACTTCTGGAACAAAAAATTTACGCGCTCAAGAAATAATGAATATTAACACAATATTCAAAATTTTTAAGATGTGAAATACTCAAATTATATCGAAATGGAAAGCTATATTTCTAAGTTCCAATATGGCGATAAGCTCGTGTGCCGAAAACTACACATTATGATGTTTTATTTCCGATCTGCAACCTAACAAATACTCATGACACGAACGCCATGACTAAAAAAAAAACAAACCTGGTGCCCCAAGTTGAAATATTTTTCAGGAAAGTACTCTGAAAGTATTCTGGAATATCTTCTAAAGATTTTATTTGACTTGCCTGCTTTGATTTTATTATTTCAGTTTTTAATTTTCTATAGTAAGTTGAGGTGAATTTAAAGTGTTTTTTTCTTCTTGACGGCATTTTTAGAATGACATCTCGATCACCAAAAAAAGTTTTCTCATTTTGTTAAATTGAGCAATTGTTGTAAAAGGTCACAAATTAAAATGAATATGGTGTAAATAAACCGAAAGATACACTAAAACTTAATGGTAGCGTCTAGAAGGCACAATATGCTCCATAGCGTATGACATTTGAGTAGTACAGAAGTAGATACATTTTAAGTTACGATTTGGTTTTTCTGACTTTGAATGATGCCTTATAGTAACTTTTTAGGTTACAAAGTTAACCATGTTATTACCAATAAGAAAATTTGATGTTCAAAGTCACAAAGTAGTTGCAGAGTGCACAGAGTGTTTTCTTAAATTACCACAACTCTATTTACTCAAAATATTTACGTATTATCCGAAATTGTGACCATAATTTTGTATGAATTTTCAGAGAAGTTACAAATTTCTTCTTGGGTACAGATATCCGCATCTTCTCGAATAGTCAAGCTGCTAGTTATAAAATCCCTGGAATCGGTCTCGACTAACTCTATAACAGCCCTTAATTGCCGTTCATATCTGCTGGAGATGGCGCAGCAGTTTAACATTCACCTGTGTTGGGTGCCGGAGCATAGGGACATCCCAGGTAATTGTGAGGCCGATGAACTCGCTAAAAGTGGAACAACTCTACCTCTTCTACCTACCAACGCAGATATAGGTATACCCATCGCTGCTTGTAAACTTTAGCTGAGGCAAGATGCATTAGAGAGAACAAACCTTAGGTGGAACGATATCACCACTTGTTTGGCAACAAAACAAATCTGGCCTGTAATGGATATAAAGCGATCTAAGTGTTTGATATCTCTTAGCAGATTGCACATTAGCTCCATGATGGGTGTTATAACCGGACACTATCTTATAGGAAAGCACGCAACGTGTCTTGGCGTGCTCTCCAATGATTTTTGCAGAAGCTGTTTGGATGGGAAAGAGATAGAATCAATCCCTCACCTCCTATGCACGTGCCCTGCTCTATCTCATAGAAGAAGACTTCACCTTGGTGATTTTTACTTCAATGATGCTAGTGATCTATCAGACTTAGACTTAGGTAGTCAGTCTTTTACGCTTCATAAGAAGCTCCAATTGGTTCACCGAGTGAGGAAAAGGGTTTCCTAGATTCATGTGGTGTCACAATGGACCAACTCATGGTCTAAGTGTGTCAGTCTTCACGACTGGCAGCCACTTCAACCTAACCTAACCTAAAACCCTCCACAATTTTTTCGCAGTCTTTTTGTTTATGTTTATGTTGATGATTGGGAGAACACAGTAATTTTTCGTTTCACTTCAGCTAAAAACTATTAGGCTAAGCAAAGGAAATCACGTGGTGTTTTTTTTTTTTTGTAAAGTTATTTTAGTATTTAATTAAGCTTTAACAGGCTTGAAAGATATAATTTTTTTTTCTAAATATTCGTTGTTCCCTTAGAAATGAAAACACAATCAAGACTTTATAAACCTTTCTGATTGAATACATAAACCCAACAACTTAAAAATTAAGATTAAAACGAAAGGAATTCAAAGCTCGCTTCTTAGACTTAGAAGTTTATGTGTTGAATGTATCATTTGAAAAGATTTATTTTATTCAAAAGAAGGTATACATGTTTTGAATTAAAAATAAGCCAGGATTACATCAACTAGAATTTCGTAATTTTTTGTTTAATTTAGTCCTCGACTTAATATTATTTTACTAGATTTTCTCAAACCATCATGAAAACCAAACCTACGAGAAATTTAAAAGTTTCTCATCTTCTGTCTGAAGGCAGCTATTGCAAGAGAAGTAAACTTAAAAGTGAAAACAGAATACATATCTACATTTCAATCTTCCATTAAAAAAAAATAAAATCAAAATATTAAAGCAGATAAATAGTCTTTCTGTGAATATCTACCCCTTTACTAAAACAGAAAAATATTATGGTAAATATTTGAACAGACAATAACCAAGAATCCCTAACACAGCCATATTCTAGACATTCTGGGGCCACAGGTGGGTTGGACATTTAACAACCCACATGCTGAAGCTTATTTCACAGATAACAATATATCCCTTTGCTGGCATCATTGTGGGCTGCACACACACATAAAAAAAGACACTTTTCAAATTATCTTACTCTACCCGAAAATATTGAAGGACAAAGGAGTTCTTTTCAGGTCTGAACTAAAACATCGACGCACAATGGAAGATCAGAGGGCGCTTACGAATTTAATTTGTACTGACTAATGGGAAAGATTTTATCTGAAAAATATATATGTAACTGTTTTTTTATGGCTTAAATTATCTTTCTAATGTAGTTGCATTCCTTTTCCGAAATGGAGAATTCTGAATGTAATGTTAGTTTGATATGATCTTAAAGAACTTGGCAAGTCATTCATCAGGATTCATAAACATATGCAGGTATCTTTATAAGTAATTTTTTTTTAAATAAAGTACTCGTTAGTCTTGTTGTTACAAGTATATTCCGGGAAGTGCTTTATGCACCATAAGGAGGTAAAGTGTAGGAGTGTTGACCCATTAACCAAACCATCCCCGTTTATAGGTAGATGTTCTTACTTGCGTACCGGCTGATACTCCAAAAAGGTACCCTGGACTTCTCTGACTACCACCCTTAGAACCACTTCCGGATTACTTCGGGAAGGATGCCCTTGTTTATATAGAGCATTCAACAGTATCCCGCTCAGCATCTTCTTCTAATTTTTTATTTGTTTTCAAGATGTGGACCAAGTATGAGCTGATTTGCTGCAATAACTCCTCGCTTTCCAACATCTTCCATGCTATTTTCACTAGGTTCAAGGCACTAATGGACTCGTCTAGTTCTGAGTGTTCACGTTCCCATCTTTTACATTTGAAGACGGTGTGATAGACGTCGTCTATGGTGGAGTCTTCGGTCTTTGTACCAGCTAGAGGTCCTCCTAATTTTTGCCGATCCTATGTACGGAAGCGTTGAAGTATCCGTGTCTGGTGGAGAACTGAGTGACTTAAAAGTCTACTTCGCCATGTTTCGAGTTACTCCATTCAGCGATTGAGCTATGTTTCCTATAAGCTTCGCAGTCCAGCACCGTCTGTTCCGTCTACAATCACTCTTGCCTCTTCTTTTCTGTAAACACTTTTGCTTCTGTGATCACCGCTTCCACTCCGATTCCCGTTTCCTTCTCGTAGACGTTATTTCGGTGCGCTGCTAGAAAATTTATTTGCGTCACTCCTGCAACTGAGTGACTGGCTCTTTGACCTGCTGCCATCTGCTCCCTATATGTTCGCTTCCGTATAGTAGGATTGGATTTGTTGAAGAATTTTCTTTGGTTGTTATTGGGCCTCCGATGTTTGCCATAAATCTGAACATAGCTGCTGTGGTTTTTTTAAGCACGTTCCGCTGCTGACCGTATGTATATCTATTCCCAGAAACTCAACTTTGTATCGAGTTTATTCCCAGATATTTTTTTACCGCATTCTTGTTCGTAATAACTCTTGATGTGGATGTGTAATCACTACTTCGGTTTTTTCAGTAGTCCTAAACAGTCCGTGTTCATTCATCCAAAAATGTGTCCTTTGCATGGCTTGGTTCAGCTTTCTCTGTGTTTTTGGTGTCTCTCGCGTTTATCACCACGGTGATGTCATATGCTAAAACCAGGGGTTAGTTCGAAGGGTGACCGAAAGATTTCCATCTCATTCCAGCTTCTGAGAAACAGGATACCGACCGACAGCTTTATTCTAAACATTCACAAAACCGCTGGTCGGATAAGATTTTAGGTTGCTAAGATTAGAAAATGCACTTTTCAGGTTGCATTTTTGGCTATTTATACCTTTCACACAAGGAAATTCTTTAAATTGGATATCAAATGAATACTAAGAGTGTCGGACAGACTTTTGTAGGTTGAAGCTACAAGTCCGATCTTCTCCCAAACGATAATTCATAAATAATATTAGTAGTCTTGTAGTTCTATAACATAGGCCCCAGGAAGGAGCTTTCAGGCGTCTCCAAACCTACAGAGAATTTTGTCGTAGGAGATATTCCAAATAACTGGTCCACGGATAGAGCTTTGTGCTGCTCCGGCTGTGATATCCTTTCTTCTCATTCATTCTGTTATTTAAAAGATTAGTTAGCTGTCTCTAAGGTAACCTATTATTGTCTGCAAAAGATACTCTGGCATGTGAGTTGAAAGCATCATCAATTGGACATCAAGTGTTAGGAGTAGCACAATCTTCCTGGTGGAATAAATTCTTTGTTGGGGGTGTAGAGTGGTATTTCCTGAATCCATATAATGGCGTGGCTACAATAGCTTTTCCAGAAGTTTTCCTGTTCTGTCCAGCCTTGCACAGAGGCATTAATTGATAGAGAATGCAAAGACACTTCGTTCGACTTGCTTCTTTGTTCCGATCTGATGCGCCATTTTGTTGGAATTGGTCGCTGTTGTAACTTGCTTCAGGTTCTCTTCGACAATGATCTGATAGTGTGGTATTGATGTTCCGTAATAGCTTCTGAGCAAAAAGCAGTAGGTAATTGTCTAGTGGGACTACGCTGCCTTCTGTCTAGACGAGCTCGTTCTTGAAGTGTTTCTGTTCTGTCACTGAAGTGTAGTCTCATGTCGGTGAATTTTCTTTTTTTCTTTAGGGTTGTCTTAGAGTTGGACATTGAAAACCATAATGGGAAGCAATAGCTTATGGCTGGCCGTAGGAGTTGTACTTTAAGATCTATTTAGCAGCTATGGTGAATCCGTTTGAGGGTATCAGAACAAGGTTTCTGCACTTTATCCAGTGTTGATTCTGTTGCCCCATTTCCTGAAACTTTAGTAGTGGATGCACTGTGAAGAGTTTTTCCAAAAGCCGAACTGATTGGGCCCTTTCGGGAATCTCCCGGGGAATTTCGTTTCCCACGGAAAGTTTCGTTCCCAAGAAACATTTATAGTTATCGTGAACTTCCCTCGGAATAAATTCTTCCCAGGGAAAAAACTACCAACACTAAAAAAATAAATTAATTTCGGAAATCAATTTCGAAGCTTTGCGAGCATTTTGTTGGAGGCAAAAAATGTAAACAATCGAATTAAATGCCTTAGTGGCTTCTCTAAATAAATGTTTATATCTTGGAATTTAGAAGAGGTAATAAAATGATATTGGTATCAAATGAAAGGTATTTTTGCCATCTCTTAAACGGTGACAAAATTTTATAGGTACGTTTAATATATTTTGAGATTACATTTAACTTCTTGTGAGAAATTTTTTCTTATCTTGCTTTTGTATACTGATATTTTTTAAAACTCTGTGATGACGTGTACATTTTTTGGTATTAAAAGAAAGCTTAAATTGTTGGCTTTAGTTGCAGATATAATTTATTGTCATTTCTCAAATAAATATGGCAAAACTACCATTTTTTCTTGTTACTGGTTTTGCACGCATAGGCACTACCAGAACTAGGTATTTTAATATTTTTGCAATCTTGCACACCTTAAAATCACGTTTCATAAATAAAAAACCAACTAAACAAATACAAATAGAAAAAATCTCCTCTGCAAAAAGTAAACAACACACAAAACACAATAGAATTGTTGTTTTAAATGCCTCCAATAAAATGGTGGCCGAGCTTCACTTTTGAAGGCGAAGGCATATATTAAAATCTATGGTGCAGTGTTATCATAGGATGTTAATTAAAAAAAAAAAACTAAATTTAAGTTGAAATTCGCTAAAAAAATCTGTACCGTAAAACAAATATCCCAAACAAATGTCGATTTGTAAAAACTTTTAAAACATTAACTATTACGACTGTTCTGATATTCGGTCGAATTGAAAACGGAAAACAAAAAGATTTTCAACATCTATTCGATAAAACGAATTGATACCTACAGAATCCGCCATTTTTTGGATTTCCGAATAAATCATTTTGTTGTTCTTTTATTCATTGCGGAAAATTTGAAATGCATTATTTTGTATTCCATGAGAAGATTGGATGCGTTTATTTCAATTGAACTGGTATTAAATTGTATAAAATTTTCCCAAATTTTCGACAAATACCTTGCTAGGGCTGATAAAATTTTTTTAAATTTCGTGCACAACAAACAAAATACTTGAATTTTTCATGCTTTCAGCAAGATTTCTCCGCTTGCAGGAAGTGTTAAATTTTGCAACTTTCAATATTTTATTTCATTTTAAAATCCGAAGAAGAACAAAATCCCTCCATCTAAAATCTAAAATTACTAGCGGTGGAGGAGGAAGAAAGAAAAAATGAAATCAAGTCAATAAGACGCCAACCCTTTGAAGTTACCACAAGAATTGTTAGTAAAATTTAACAATGGGCCAAATTAGGTTTTGAATTTTATTTATCAAAAAAGTTTCAATTGCACTTACATTGCTCCGTCTCGCCTAAATTTCTCCACCAAAATAAATGCGGAAAAATTCCAGAAAAATCCCAACAAATTTCCCATGGAAATATTGTTCACGATAGCAATAAATTCCGAGGGGAATTTCGAACATCATTTAAGCTACGAATTTTTCGAACGTGGGTAATATTTCCAGGGAAATCTTGTTCACGATAGGGCCCATTATCTTGGCCTCCTGAGAATTTTTCTGTCGGTAATTTGCTGACACCAAGTTGAAAGTTCCTTTCTTCGCTGCTTTCTTCTTCTGGGGGAAGTAATATATCGGGTGTTTTGAAGAAGGATTATGACTCCATGCTTTATCAGGACGTAGTTAGAAATTCCATCAAGTTCAGCTAACTTGTATACGAATAGCTTCAAGATACCAATGATCTCAGCTACCTTCTCGTGCACAAATGTGGCTGTCTATTGGGTCACTTGCTAGATAGATTGGTGTCATCGAATTTGATTTCTTCCAGATTTGGCTACAGGTTATGTTGAACAGATGCTTCAATTTTGTCCCAAAGTGAAGTTTTATTCAAAGCAATTAGCGAACCCTTTCACTTTTTATTTTATTTATATGGATTCAATGTTGTTGTTGATAGTAGTTTCCAAGATAGGTGTCTGCTTTCCGATTATCCTGTTAATTTTTTGAAAGTATTGAATCCTGGCTTAAAAGCTTGAACTCACTTCTAAAACTAGATATTGTTATAGTTTTTGACACATTTCAGTTCACTCAACATTGGCCGGTAGTTTTTGTTGGTTATGTTGAAATATTTGTTTGAATCCTTTGAAGAAGTTTCATCAGACGTACACGAAAAGGGGCTATACTACCTATATATTGCCATCCTATGTCATTCTTGGTTATCCATTGCATCAGATACAGCGAATTCCAAACAATCTACAGTTCCGTTAAAATTGTTGTCCAAGAAGTTCCTGTTTGAAGTCTTTTCACATCCCTTAAGTTAGGAGAACCTATGGGTTGGTTAAATTTGACCGATTTTTGAACTATTAAATTGTTCATATCACTGTTGACTTTCATCAAGGCCTTAATTGCCTTACCTTTATTGTTGATTTTTATATCGAGCTAAAAAGCGATGAATTGCGTTGTAATCATGTTGATGTTCCTGGCACTGGATTTGCACTAAGTAGAAGCTGATGGCTGTTGGTATCTCAAATCTTCCTAACATTATCATGACAGTGGTGGCTTGACTGGTCGGCAGTCCTGGGGTGATGATGACCTCGATGGAAGAGAATTTTTCCTTTATGATAAGATTGCCCAGATACAAGTTTTCACAGTCACCATTGCTATGAAAGTTACGGTTCATGCGGAATTTACAACAAAGTACTTTTTCACCATTTCTTCTGCTAGAATCTTGATCAAATCCGTGGGTTTCACTTTAAGAGTGGGACAACCCTTAAAGCTGTCCGGATTTCCATCCTTTTAGCAATTTTGCACACCACATTTCAGTTTCAGTGCTTTCGCTTTTATTCCGTTTGCATAGTTAAGGTCCATGGTCCTTTTTGCACTTGCCACAAACGTATATGATATCTACAGATGGTGACTACTGCCTGCGCTTCGCTAGCACTAGCAGTTTCAGAAATTTACTAAGTCATTGGATCTCAAGCGTTCGCAGTTAATATCTAGGTTTATGGGTAAATTTCACTGACATCAGAGGATTACCAAGTAAAAAAAAAAAAATTGTGTTAGAAGAATTATAGACCGAGAGCCCACAGCAGATTTTGGTTGTGAGTGATAGCAAAAAAGGAGTATAGGCGTGAAAAGCTTCATTAAGGGCTATTCAAAAAATCAAAGTCTTGCAGTCCACAACTGGGGCCTTTGCGAGAAACAGTGCATGGAACAAAAAATATGAATGCAACTTGGAGGATAATCGTGTTAGCCTAAATTGGTTTTCACTCTTCCCTAGATAAGCTCCTCGGATCACATATCACGGAATCTGAGACCAAACCACAAAACCAAGGTTTGTCAAACTTCAAGAAATATCCAGTTAATGGGTAGTTAAGATCTACAATTGGTAGTTTGTGGCTGAAATAAGGATTGTTTCAGACTGTTTAGTTTTAATAATTATTATATTTGTCTTTATTGTAATAATTCAATTTTATGATGCTCCCAATAGTCGTGTGTCCATATAACTGCGGGCATGTTATGTGATACGAATAATCCGACTCTGGTCCTCCCACCCATTTGACGTAACAGCTCAACCCAGACAAAGACACACTACCCAAAAGCAGCACAAAGCAATTTGTTTCTCATTTTGTGGAGCAAAATCCGCTTTCTGTTTTGTTATGGTCCTGGTTTGTTTGTTTCACTGAGCTCGTCGAAGTTATTGAGGAAAACGGATTGAGTGAATAAATAAAATTGTAGAACTGTAAGTTTTTTTTTTTGTAGCTTGCCGTAGATTCTCTTAACAATAAGAAAGGTTTTTTATCCTCGAAAAGTTTCGCATCGAAACAGAAGTATGAGTGTTTTTCATTCAATGTAATCAATATACATTGAAATTTTTCAGAAGAGCATGTGAAGGTAACTTTGTTGGTTTCTGATTTTGATGTGCCATGTTACCACTCAAAGCTTTGAACCAATGAGGCTTTTAGTTCGGAGAGGGAAATCAGATTCCTACTTACAATGTGGCTCTATAAAAAAAAAAATACTTCGCATAGACAGATAGGATCGCTGCTGTCTGGATTAAGATGATTTCCTTTGTTCGTTCGGTAGTGCGGTTGCGACCTTTTTTGTATCCTTGTTATTTTTTAAGGGATTATACAGATTTACATACAAAGGAAAATAAATTTTATTCCACGAATAAGAATGTGTGTGTAGACTGTAGATATTGAGGTTATTTTAAAATCAGATTATTATGGTTGATGAAATTTAAGAGTATAAAGTTTCAACTTTACAGATAGTTAACTTCTATCGGCTTATTTTGAATCTTTTTAAATGGGGGAAATTATTTTTGAGTTATGATGTGGTTAATGTTCTGTGACACAGATTATTAAGTAGTTTATGCTCCCATAATTTTATAAGTTAAGAGAATTAGTTTTGAAAAGTTTTGTGGATAAAATTATATAAAAATTGTTGTGAAAAAAAATATTCGTTTGATCGAAAATCAATAAGCTATCAGTTAATTTTTTCAAGGGTTGTTTTGTAAAACATATAAAAAAAAAAGTTTTCCCATATTTTACCAAAACTCTGTTTGTTTTTGCTGACAATTCAACTTTCTATTTTTATTTGTAGCTTTCTTTGTCCAATCTTTGAGTTTCTATGATTGATTAAAATTACAGTTGATCTGGATTAAACTAAACAATTAAGACTGCAAATTAGATTTATAGTGTTTTTTTTTTAAAGTTTGGGCTAAAATGGAGTGTTCACATCAGAGGAAGTAAAATGAGACCTCTTACGATTCTTTATTTTGACACTCTGACTCTACGATGAATAAGTCAGATTTTCTTCTGCTCATGCTGGTTCGCTTTGAGTAGTTTAAAAAAATTGACGTCTCTATAGAGGTTTGATTTTAAATCATTCAAAGATGCATTTTTTTTTGTTTTGAGTGGTGATATTTTTATTTATATCTTAAGTAAAATTTCTGCGTCTAACAATGTATTAGAATATGTGCAGAGTTACCACCTGATGCTCTGGCTAAAGATGGTGACTATTTAGGTCCGTTAAGATAACACCGCCAGAACGAAAATTTAAAAATTTAATGGTGCAATAGTTAAGTGCTTGTTAGGTGCTAATTAAGCACTGCAATCTTAGCTGAGCACTTAATTTAATTCCCTTCCCCCTCAAACTTGTGGGCGGTGCTTACTTGACGTAAAGATAGCACCGCCACAAAAGAAATTCAAAAATCTAATGATGCTGAAGTTGTTTTTTTTTACACTTCAGAATTCTGTGTTGTAATGAGCTTAAAGCAAGCTGCATTCTACAATCAGATGCTCATCATGAGTGCATGTGTTAGTGGTTAGTAGATTAAGCAGATCTAACACAAGCACATAAAGTTACATCCTACTGAAGTGCTAATTAAGTGCTGCAATCTTAATATTGAAATGCGTCCCAAAAGTCCATTCTAAGAACTCAAATGTTTTTCAAAAAGTGCATTTCAACTTTTTACCCCCACTCTTGCATTCCTAAACAAGCTTGAGAAACTTGTGGAACAAATGATTTTGAAAATCTAATTATGCAGAAATTACGTCCTGCTTGGGTGCTAATGAAGTGTTGCAATATCAATGCATCACTTAATTCAAGTACTGCATTATCAATGCATCACTTAATTCGAGTGACCTTGAAATGCGCCTTAACAGTTTAGTTAAGAAACCTTAATCGCTTGAAAATGTTCCACAAAAAAGAAACTTCTACCCGAGTTCTTTTCGAAAAGGTTCAATATTAATTTTTACTCCCACCCTTTCATGATCAAACAGACTTGTGAACCTTATGTGGAACTTGTGGTGGTGTTAACTAGGCGTCAAGATAGCACCACTACAAACGAAATACAAAAATCTAATGATGGAAAAATTAAGTCCTACTAAGAGGATAATTAAGTGCTGCAATATCAACGCAGAAAACACACAATCTTAAAATTACCGTCATTAAACGATTTATTTATCATTTCTCTAAATAAATAATTTGTTAGGGAATAGATGAGTTGAGTTTTGAATTGAACGACTGAGTGGAATACCTAGTATAGTTAAAAAAAAACTATTTTTCAAGTACAAAAAAGTTTATGAAATAATAAGTTTTTATAAATTCCAAGGAACATTTGCTCATACTTAACTCATTTTTGAAAGAAAAAAAAACTGGAATAGGAGAGTTTTGAAACTATACCCCTTATAAGAAGATTTCTACTTGGCTTGTTTATTTCATAATAGGTTTATAGAATTTAAATTATATAAAAAAACCTTCTTTGATTTTCAATATTTTTTTCCAAGGTGGTGTTAAAATAAGGGGTAAGGTGACAACATGAAAATTTTATCGGTGTTCGATAAAAAGAGTGTCCCCTTAAGACGGGGTCTACACTGTCTTTTTACTGAAAGGCGTATTTACGATATGACATGTATAAAAAAGAGATAGGGAGTCTAACCTTCTCTTTTAAACGCATTTAAAATCGTAAATATGCCTTTCAGTAAGAAGACAATGTAGACACCGTCTAATAGTGCAGGATGTTTTGAGAAATGATTCTTAGTGCCTGTCTACATTGTCTTCTTACTGAAAGGTGGATCCAGTGAGATAGGTAGATTTTATGTGCGAAAGAAAGAGAAAGAAGATTTTAGTCAAAATCCACCGATGCGCCACTTTTGAAAATAATTCTTGGATTCAAGAAGACGGATTTTGTTTTGTGCGAGTGAGAGATGTATGGACCTTAATTGCGTGAAATAAGGAAGCGTATATTGAACTGAGAGGATTTTGTTTGCATAATGTAGACACGCTATTCATCAAAACGACTTTCAGTAAAAGACAATGTAGACAGGCACTTAGTGCCTGTCTACATTGTCTTCTTACTGAAATGTGGATCCAGTGAGATAGGTAGATTTTATGTGCGAAAGGAAGAGAAAGAAGATTTCACCCAAAATCCACCGATGCGCCACTTTTGAAAATAATTCTTGGCTTCAAGAAGACGGATTTTTTTTTCGTGCGAGTGAGAGATGTATGGTACTTAATCGCGTGAAATAAAGAAGGGTATATTGAACTGAAAGGATTTTCTTTGCATAATGTAGACACGCTGTTCTTCAAAATGACTTTCAGTAAGAAGACAATGTAGACAGGCACTTAGTGCCTGTCTACATTGTCTTCTTACTGAAAGGTGGATCCAATGAGATAGGTAGATTTTATGTGCGAAAGAAAGAGAACGAAGATTTCACCCAAAATCCACCGATGCGCCACTTTTGAAAATAATTCTTGGCTTCAAGAAGACGGATTTTTTTTTTTGTGCGAGTGAGAATTGTATGGACCTTAATTGCGTGAAATAAGGAAGGGTATATTGAACTGAAGGGACTATTTTTGAATAATGTAGACACGGTGTTCATCAAAACGTCTATCAGTAAGAAGACATTGTAGACAGGCACTTAGGTAGTACCTTTATTCTAAAAAAAAATGTTTGAGACGGGGCAGTCTGTTTCCTACTGTTTTGGTGGGAGCTATAAAAAACAACGGCAATAGTTCAAATGTCAAGCTATATCTGTTTTTATAGTCGAAATCCATTCTCTGATAAAGTTGTTTTTGTAAATCCTTTTTGAAAAAATAACTTTCAAGCTTGAAATTAAAAAAAAAAAGAAATTGTTATATATGTTTAAACCTTTTATTCCGAGTCTATATTAGGTACTCTTCGTTTGGGAATTATGTATTTCAGATTCAGTTTCTTCATTTTGAAGGAATAATAAATTGCGCACTTCCTTATTATACATATTTTCTTTTGTTTTTCGTTGTTGCTTTTCGCATTGACGAGATATATGGATCTAAAGAGACCAGCAACATGTTCAGTAGATTTGTATTGGTGATAATTCTCGAGTTTTTTCTTGTGTGATATCTTCTTATCAGCTATTAGGGGGTTTATATGGACCAACATGCTCGACAACATGGCTGGTTGTCGAGCCATGCACGATTATATAAACGCGAAAACAAGTGATGGACCAACATGCTCGACGGTTTTCAAAATGTTTTGAAAACTTGCTGGCTCATCCAACCAACCAACTTGTGTAAGCAGATGCCCAACAACTTAGTTTTTTTTTTTTGCATTATTTAGCCACGGTGACGGGAAAAAATGGCAATAACAAATAGTGAGTTGATAATTTTTCTAACTGTACAAAGCCTTACCAGATGTTTGGGAAAAAAGCAAAGTTTTTAAAAAAAATTTCAAGTCATAATTCATGCGTTTGTTCCGAAAAAACGAAAAAGAAATGATGCTCCACAACCTCAATATCCATGTAAACGCAAAGTTAGGTGCTCAGTAATTTTTTTCATCGATCCATGTTGTCGAGTATGTTGGTCCATGTAAACTCCCTTAGTGTGAACCTTTTAACTGGCAATACACTTACCGGTTTATTATTTGTAACCTTCACGGTTTTTTCTGCACTTATTCTTTCACATTTATATAGGTTTTCAATTTTTTTTTTAGTAATCGATACTCCGGGGAATAAAATTTAATATTATTATTAATCAAATTTGAGTGTTTGTCAATTAAAAGAACCAAAAAACGCAAAAAATACTCGCTACAACGAATTATAACGGACTAATCTACCGACCTTGAGTCACAGTCACCCGAGAGATCAGCAGTGCTGCCACTCAGAAATTTAAAAAAAACATAGTTTAAAATCATGATTTCAGTTAAAAAATCATGATTTACAAGTCTGAGTAAGAAAACGGTAGAGGAGATATTTAAAGTTTTAAACTACATCGCAACAAGTAAAACAAATATTTTCAAATATTTGTTGAGAGCATTTATTAAAAAAATACAAAAATGGAAGGAATACGAGCATTAAAATAAATTTATAATTTATACATATTTATGAGTGCCTTATTATTTTTTTCACAGTTTCTGGTACATAGGTATTATATAGCACATTGAAAATCAAAAATGTAGATAGTATAATTTTTTTTTTTAATTTTACGTTAGCAAACACTTATTTTTTTATGCGAATTCCTTGGAGGATATATTCGTGTAATATCTGTTGAGAAGTTCTGTTTTTAACCAAATGTTTAGCATGCAACAACCCATTTAGTAAATAAATTTCAAGGCTGTTTCATAATTTTGTTTTATAATATTAAAATTAATATTAACTTCAGAAAAAACGCGCTCCGTATTGGCTGAAGAATGTGGCAGTGAAAATATTTCATAAACGAATTGCGACAGTTATTGTGGAAAAGCTGGAGCTGCTTGCATTAACTTGCTTACGCCTTTCCAAAATTCTTCAGCATCTGGACTAAAATTTAAATCTATGTTTTTCAGTGCTCTCCACTCATTGTCAATTTCCTGAAGTTGATCTTCTTTCACTAAAGGACAATCGGCAAAAATGTATGGAAGGTGGTCTAGGAACCAATAACAACGAGATGTCGTTGGAAAGGTATTTTTATGACCTACAATAGTCACTATAGCGGCTCATTTCAAATCACTGTGTGAAAAAAGTTATTCGTTAGCCTAGGTTTTGTTTTGGTACTATTAAGTGTGGACAAAATGTATACAAACTGGTCTTACCAGTACTAATAAGATGCATGTCGTTGAAAAGGTTTTTTTATGAACAATAATAGTTACCATAACAACTTATTTAAAATAACTGTGTGAAAATAGTTATTCGCTGTTTTAGGGAATTTTAGCACAGATAAATTTTATGGAGCATGGGTAACAATTAGCGAATAACTTTTTTCACACAGTGATTTGAGTTAATCTGCCGTATTGACTATTGTAGTACATAAAATTTCCTTTCCAACGACATACGTCCCGTTGTTATTGGTTGAACTTGCCATCACGCTTTTCGCCCATACTAAAAAAAAACATTTTTTTCAGACTAAATTGAACCACAACATTTGATTATTTTACGAAAAACTTTTTTCACACAGTGATTCGAGCTGAACTAATATTAAAGATACTGTAGGTAATGGAAATACCTTTTCAATGACATATATATTGTCGTTATATGTTTGACCAGTTTTCATAAATTTTCCCCATACTAAATATACTTTTTTCATACTAGAATGTACCAGAGCACAATCCTATTTAGCGAATAACTTTTTTCACACAGTGATTTGAAGTAAGCCCCCATAGTAACTATTGTAGTACATAAAAATACCTTTCCGACGACATATGTTTCGTCGTTATTGGTCTTGTAGACCGTTTTGTCCTATTCTCCTTTGGAAAATGTTTAACAAGTGCTATTATGTGGAGCCAGAATCTCCACGTCCTTAAGAATATTTTCTTTAAAATTAAATCTGAGAAAAATTTGCTTAGTAGCTTCAATTAAAAAACTAAAGCAATCACAATGAAGGCTATGTAAAACGCTTTTTTCCACTGCCACATTTTCCAAAAAGAGACCCACTTTAATACCACACAAAAAATTAAATCACCGAAATAAAAATGTAGTTATGCATTTGAGTCAAAGTGTCATTTTAACTATGTTTGTGTTTGTAATGTGTTCGTCGTTTGAGGTTGTAGTGTAGCTTAGACATTTTTTTTGTTCAAAGCAATTATAAAAAGAAATATTTTTTTTTTTTTTTTGAAATTAGAAAATCATGATTTTGAACTCGAAATCATTAAAACATTATTTGGGTCCAAAAAACATGAAAAAAATGATAAATCATGATTTCTGGCAGCCCTGGAGATAGTTTGTATTTCGTGGCAAACGTTATCTCTCATTAAAAGTTAAATAAAATTATTATTGGTGGTAGTTGGTAACGATTTGTATAGGATACATATTGGATTAGCTATTAGAAGTACAAGTAATAGGGTCCATGAGGTTCCGGGTTTTTGGTAGACTTTAAAACAAAAAGATGTTGATATAAAAATTGTTTAAATAAAATGATTTAAATAACAAACAACCAGTGAATTAATTTTATTGGAACTGATAGTTTTTAAAAATGACACTATTGATAGATCTGAAAAAAATCCAGCAGATATTCATCCTTTAATTGGATCAATATCGACATTTTTAAAAAGCAGTAACTTGACTTCATAATTAAGGTTATTCATGACATTCTAAGAAACGAGGAATAACAAAAATGCGCATGAAGTTTTACAATCACTAGCACTCGAATTTTTCAGACCCAGGTATTGACAACATTTCCTGAAGAAATTACGCATTTTGGAGACCATTTTTTATAACACTTTTGGCGTTCAAGGATCACTTCTCATCCCACTGTGCGACGTCGCTCTGATTTATATTTTGTTTTTTGTTTAATGAAATCCTGAGCGGCAATTTTTTTTAGCTTTTTAACGAAATAATAGGCTTGTTCAGGAAAATAAGATCTCATAGCCCTCAGTCTCGTGAGCAGGATTCCTCATGAATCTTGATATCGAATACAAAAGTCTGGCCAGATTTGTTGACATATGCCCCCTTTGTTCTGGAAAATACCACGCTATCAAAGTCCATGATTTGCCCCCCCCCCCCCCACCTTTGACAATGACAATTCAATTTGGACAATATTAAAAGAAATGGCACGAAATATAAAATGAAGCCTCTTGTTGGGACAACCTACTTACAGTAGGGAGCAAAAATGAGTACATGTTTGTAACGCGCGCACTTATTGATACGTAACAACAGAAATAATAAAGCAAATTGAAAATTTTTTTTGTTCTGTATTTTATGTTCAATTCTCAACAAAACGGTATATAATACATAACGAAAAGGAGCAAGTTCTAAGAAAAAAACAAATAAAACAAAAATAAATCACATGTACTCAATTTTGCTCCAAGCGTTAATCAGCAAAAATATCGAAATTTGCTGTTAGATTTTCAAGTTTTTTGTTTGTTTATGACTTCCTTTATCTTTTGAAGTTTGAGATATGTTTAATTGCGTATGGTTAGAACTTTCACCAGCGTATTTTAGTAAATGAAATAAATTATTATAAAAATTTCATTGCTCTTTAAGATTATGAGGAAACTATCACGACAGATTGAGGACAGTCTTGTAGCCATGACAAAGAGTGGCTTCTCGACACAAATGATAGCTAAGAAGCTTAAAACAAACCAATCGGTGGTTATAAAAGTCCAGAAAATGCGAGTTATTGTTCCTAAAGCACAAGTCAAAGGCCGCAAAAAAATTTTGACGGATGCGGACGGCCCTCGCAGGATATTAGAAATGAAAAGGAACAAGTGTTTAACACCAAATCATGCTTCTTATGCAATAAATAAGCCCGTTAGCCGAGAAACTGCAAGAAAAACCCTCAAGGACATTGGTTATATCTCAGCGGTTAAAAAAACAAAAGCCTGCATAGTGTGTAAAAATGGTAAGGTGCGGTTAAAGTTCGTCAGAAAACACAGAAATTGGACAGTAGGTAATTGGAAACGTGTAGTGTGGTCAGATGACCAATTTCTGTGTTCTCTGTCGAACTTTAACCACACCTTAGCATTTTTTCCGACAATGCAGGCTTTTGTTTTTTTTAACCGCTGAGATATAACCAATGTCGTTGAGGGTTTTTCTTGCAGTTTCTCGGCTAACGGGCTTATTTATTGCATAAGAAGCATGATTTGGTGCTAAACACTTGTTCCTTTTCATTTCTAACTTCTAACAGCAAATTTCGATATTTTTGCTGATTAACGCTTGGTGCAAAATTGAGTACATGCGATTTATTTTTGATTTAATTGTTTATTTCTTAGAACTTGCTCCTTTTCGTTATGTATTATAAACCGTTTTGTTGAGAATTGAACATAAAATACAGGGCAAAAAAAAATTTTCAATTTGCTTTATTATTTCTGTTGTTACGTATCAGTTACAAACATCATGTACTCATTTTTGCTCCCTACTGTATATTATTGTTGGTTAAGTTGTCCGTGTCCGTGTACTCTATGGCTGGACATTTATTTCGTATCATTATCCGTAATACAAAGCCAATACTGTTATCTTCTTCTCATGAGAGTATTAGACTCCATATCCGAGTTTAACGCGTGAAACAAAATCTTGACAAGCAAAAGCAACTGTTCGTGCTCTTTTTTCGCAAAAAACCATTCGCTTTATCCTTGCAATGGCAATCACCGTGGTTGCCTGTTTCAGCGCATAATGTATACCAACTTACTTGCCGGCTCTACTGGGCATGAGCCATGCTTTGACTATGAACAAATCTTGAAAAAAAAAACCAATGGAGCCTCAAAAATCCATGTCTGAGCAGTGACATATTCATACAAATCAGACTGCTGATTGGATTGTGGTTTGGATGTTGGGCATCGTTCATGTCTAGTGGAGCCAGCATGTAAAGATGTTCTGAAAAAAACTGGTCGAATTTAAATCAAGTTACAGTACATCTATAGTTTCTAAGTCAAATAAACTTTTGCTTGGATACAAATAGTTCACAGATTTGATCTTGTGAAATAAATTGAAATAGATAAACTGAAAGGGCAGAGTAAGAAAAATTAATATTTTACCTGGTACATAATCTCCTAAGTCATAAGTCTCCAAAGTGTATAATACCCATCTCTTGAATAAAATAAAACATGGATTCTGTTTACATTTATTGTGTATTGTGAAAATCTCAAAAAAAAAGTTAAAGAAAATAGATTATCCCCTTAGTTTCTTACGAGTTTTAACTTTTCAAAGGTCTGGATATCATTCTCACTCGCAACTTTTAGAAGAGACAACAAGACTTCATTTAATTCCCATTTTGTTACCAAACAAAACTCGTTAAGGACAAATTTTAAACTCATTTTCAAATTCCCATTCCCAGCTCAAGAAGATCCAAAAGCAAATGTCAACAGGATAAAATTGGTGTAAACAAAGTTCACATTTACTTTATTTTCTGGCTTTATGAAATTATTCCTTGTAGGATTATTTTCACTTTTCTTTTTTAATAAAATCCTAATGTTATGTATACATATGTACATTTATAAGTACTCAAAAAAGCTCTTTAAGGCTAAGGGTAAGTTATGGATTCGTAAGAAAATCGATATAAATTAAACATTGTATGGAATTGAAGACGCAAGAAATAGATCAACCAATTTGTGTGTATTTGTTTCATGTATCATGTTTATCGCCTACTAGAACCATGCGGAGAGGTTTCTGATTTGTTTGGCGTGTAAGCTGTATGACTTTACTAAACATTTTAATATAGGTACTCTGATGTTCATTAAAGCAACTTTGTAGGACTCAAGTATCTGTTTTGTGTGGTTTAGTAATATTGTTCTAGGAATATGTGCCCAACTTTGGCCAGCTGTTACAATTTAATGGATTCTTGTCGGATTTATGTATGCTTATGAAGAAGGCTTCCTCGTTGCAGTTTGCATATTAAATGTGTGTGGCTATCCAAAGGGAAAGCACAAATTCGTTTGGTCTTTTTGATCAAAGATAGAATATGCTCACTCGATGTTGTATGAAGGAGTTTTTCCCCACGCAAACCCCCAACTAATGTTTGTCGTTAAATGAATTAAATAAATACTTGTAAATAGAGAAAGTAAACAGCAAGTTTGCATATGAAACTGAATTCCTGATCATTTTGAAGATTGTATGTTCAAAAAATGGCAAACATTTAAGCATAACATAGCAATCATTTTTACTTTCTCATACGAAGATCAAATATTGAATTCGTGAAGATTTAAATTCAGGGTTTTCATCAAGTGTTACATGAATAGGTCCAAAAAAAGTAATTTTCGTCATACTGTCTGTCATATCAGTCTGTTTATCTGTTTCAGGTAGGTGTTCATAAAACATCAAGCTAGAGGCTCTTCCTTCAAAGTTGGTTGACATTCGCAGGATTTTAATGTGACTCCTTATAGGCCAAGAGGCGGGTACTTCTTTTAATGAACTGATTTTCTTGATGGAATAATGTTCAGGGGTATCCCCCGAATGTAGTACCTCGTGGCATGATGGTTAGTGCGTAGGACTGTCATGTCGAAGGTGTGGGTTTGATTCCCAGCCGTGCCACCTAAAAACAGAAATATTTTATTCGAGGTACTGCCTCTTGCGAGGAACTGACAGTTCCTCCAAGAGTATACTTGTCATGAAAAAAGTGCTTCTCATCTAGCCGTTCGGACTCGGAAAAAAACTGTAGGTCCCTTCCATTCCTGCCAAACAACACGCACACAGGAATGGTTGAGAGTTGTAAGTCACTAGGCCCTGGTTCTCCACGAGCTGTCGCGCCACCCAATTTATTTTTTTATTTTATCTATCCCCCGAATGTAAATCCAGGTGGGCAGGATTGGGAAGTGCGGGCGTCAGCCACCATCTTGGAAAACGCATTTTATCAAATATCTTGAGAACCGTGCATCGTATGTATAAAATAGTAATTTATTTGAAAGCTAATATTCCATTCTTTTAATAGTTTTTCTAAATCAAGTTGTTGTTGAAAAATGTGTTTGAGAAATTAGTTTTTTTTTTGTATAATTAGCCCAGTCAAATTAGGAAATCAAATCGCATTTTTCGATGGACAACATTTTTTTTATGGAATCTGTTTGGCTACGTCTCCTGATCATAAAAACGAGTTTTTGGGATTTTTGAGGTTAGGGAAGACCCACCATCTTGAAAAAGAGATTGGTTTTGTTTTTATGCAATAACTCGCTTGCATTTTATTTTACAACAAAACGTCCTACTACAATCTTGTAGAATATAAAATTACCTATAAAATAAGCTATCAACGACTTCTGTAGGTGGTTTTATTTTAGAGATATAACGGACCAATGTTCCTCTATGGGTTATGTTTTGGGGGTGGTATGACTTTTCTTGAGTTTTCTAGGTAACCGTTGATTTTTTTGGATGATGCTCTTAGAATAATTTTCTGTTCTTGTATCGACCTATAAAATGAGCCGTCGATCGATATCATCGGCCACGAATTGTGCGAGTTATCCAATTCATAGGATCACACTTTATGAGTTAAGAGAAAAACATAAATAACTACATATATTATTTTTCGAAAATGTTTATCTGGTGAATCGTACAAAAAAACTATTACTTAAAATATTGTCCATAGTAATGATAACAATTTAACATACATGGTACGTGGAGTTGCATCCGCACCACACAGAAAGTTGTAAAGCAGCCGGGAAACTTAAAACACCTACATTCCTTGTTGTTGAAAACTGAGTTATCTTTTCTCGATCCAACGTCACTACAGCCATTAAACAGTCTTCTCTGCATGAAACTGTTACAATAGTTTCCTAGGACATTGATATTTTTGTTTTGTTTACTGAACATGGAAAACATCATGCAAATGTTTTTCTTCGGAAACCCAAAAAATCACACGCACCAGAGAAATGGTTTTCGACAAAAAGTATAAAATGTGATAAAGTTGTATCAGACAATATTTTATTTTTACACGCTATATCGGGACGTGACACAACGTCAGCAACGTTCTTCGCTGGGAAAATGAAATTCGGTACCACAATGGAAAAAAATGCTGGCAACCTTGCTAGAGAAGTGGAAATTTTTAAACGAAAAGTCGCTGACCCAGAAAAACTTATTGTGGCAGGGGAAAAATTCTTTATGGCGTTCTATGGTGGAGGGAAGACAACCTCAATTGACGAACTTCGTTATAAAAAAATTACGAAGTACGTGGCAAAAACGAAAAACAATTTATGTTCACTTCCCCCCACAAAAGATGCGCTACGACAGCATATATTTCGGACGTATCACCAGGTACAAACGTGGCTAGGAAACGACCAGTATCCGGAAAAGTGGGGTTGGAAAAAAAAATACAAAAATATATGTTCCTGTGAAATAATGAAGGTTATTTCTTGTTCCTGCACATCAAAATGTGGAGCGGCTTGTGGATGTCGCAAAGCTGGTTTAAAATGTTCCGCCATCTGTGCACACTGCAGCGGTGAAACTTGCAGCAACATCCCCAAATGTATTACAATTGCTGAAGATTATTGCGAAGATGAAAGTACCTTGCTCTTGCAGATTCATAACGGTGAAATGACACCAAACGAAACGACTTTTGAAGCTGATGTATGCGATGATGGAATTCTACCAGGACCTTCAAAAATCTCAAAATATTCCCCTTAATATTATTTGTATCCCCTTCAAATACTTTCACAGAGAAAACTCAATGTAAAATACACTTTACCTCATTTTTTAATCATTTTTTCAAATTATTTTGTTAATAAAAACCAATCAATAAATTTGAAATTCAATTAAGTTTTTCTTCGTAGTACCTAGGAAACCGCATGCAATACCTTTTACATTTGGATTGAAAAAATATAACTCAGTTTTCAACAACAAGAAATGTATAGGTGTCTTAAGTTTCCCGGCTGCTTTACAACTTTCTGTGTGGTGCGGATGCAACTCCACGTACCATGTATGTTAAATTGTTATCATTACTATGGACAATATTTTAAGTAATAGTTTTTTTGTACGATTCACCAGATAAACATTTTCGAAAAATAATATATGTAGTTATTTATGTTTTTCTCTTAACTCATAAAGTGTGATCCTATGAATTGGATAACTCGCACAATTCGTGGCCGATGATATCGATCGACGGCTCATTTTATAGGTCGATACAAGAACAGAAAATTATTCTAAGAGCATCATCCAAAAAAATCAACGGTTACCTAGAAAACTCAAGAAAAGTCATACCACCCCCAAAACATAACCCATAGGGGAACATTGGCCCGTTATATATCTAAAATGAAACCACCTACAGAGGTCGTTGATAGCTAATTTTATATTCTACAAGATTGTAGCAGGACGTTTTGTTGTAAAATAAAAGGCAAGCGAGTTATTGCATAAAAACAAAACCAATCTCTTTTTCAAGATGGCGGGTCTTCCCTAACCTCAAAAATCCCAAAAACTCGTTTTTATGATCAGGAGACGTAGCCAAACAGATTCCATAAAAAAAATTTTGTCCATCGAAAAATGCGATTCGATGCCCTTTTTTTGACTAATTTGACTGGGCTAAATATACGAGCACTAAAGGGGTTGTGACTACTCTTAAAATGATTGAACATAGTGCTAGCGTTAGAAAATTGGGAAGGATTTGAAAGAAGATACCGACGCACATTTGTTTTGAAGTTCTGAATATGAATATGGAAGGGACAAATAGAGTCGCGTAAAGCATTCCACATAAGTGTTGTTCGGCTTAAAAAACAATTTGTGTGCTATATAGTACGTCCGAAATTGGGCTTAAGAGTAATCTGATGCGCATTCCTGGAAGTGCGAGTATTACGGTGGAATTGTTTTAGAAGAGAAATGCAGCTGGCTATTTCGCTAGAATACTGTTAATAAAAAAGCGATAAAATAAGGAGAGACATGAAACATTACGACGGTTTTCAAGAGTTGCGAATGCTTCCGTTATATTACAACCACCTATCATTTTGAGAGTTTTTTTTTTAATTCTATTTAAAAGGCTTAAATGGGTTTTTCGAGCACCAGCCAATATATGAAAATTATATCCAAGCTTTGGACAGATGAAGGCTTTGTAGATTACGGCCAGATCAGAAAGGGAGAAAAATTTCTTGCATCTTCGAAGAAAATCTAAACAATTCGCAGCGTTTTTGTCGACATTGAATATGGGATTATTCCACGGAAGGTGGAAGTTTCTTCGATGCAAGTAGCGTATCATGGATAGCGGTACTGTGGGTGGGTTCTGCTTTAACGACAGCAAACAGCATTGTGTTTTGGAGACATTAAGTTCTACACGGTTTTTTATTCCCGACTGGACAATGCTGTCAAGATCAGAATTTAGTGAGCATATCATACGCTGCCGTTTAAGTTCCACATCGGAAGGACAGGGATGGAAATTAATAAATGAATATGAAAATCTAATGGGGACTGGCATCAGCAAAACAATTTAATGGACTAGAAGTTTCAGAGAAGAGATCATTAATGAAAATGAGAAAGAGAGTCGGAGACAAAACGGAGCCCTGAGGCACACCAGCATTTATTTTTTGAATATCGGACTTGAAACCATCCAATACAACTTGTATTGAACGGCCCGAAAGGTAATTTCTAATCCAACGCAAAAAAAAAAATCATAACTTTTTTTCCAAATTAATGACTTAAAAATATAATCTCTCAAAAACTTTTCACAAAACACTACTAACTTATCTATACGGCTCCCAATCCATGAAGAGTCTCTGCCTGAGATATTGCGGTCATCCATCGGTTGCGGTTCCTCGCACGCTCCCTCTAGTCGTCGAGACCAAGCGCTCTTGCGTCTGTGACCTCCTGGTCCCTGTAGTGGAGGTTCGGTCTTACTGGTCGTCTCGAACCTGGGGGCTGTGACTCAAAGATTTTCTTGGCTGAAGCGTTGTTGTCCATTCACTCGATGTGGCCGAGCAAGTGTTGTGGGCGTGTTTTGGCTCATTGGACTTCATCCAAATCTTGGGAGAGCTCGTACAGTTCACGAATCGATCTTCTCTCCAATCACCCTCTTCGCATCAGCCGAAGAATTATTTTCTTCAAAGTGCCCAGTATCAATTTCCCTTTTTACTTATCGTCAAGGGCGTCTTTGGACATTTGGGGGCCCTGGGCCATTAAGGATTTGTGGGCCCCTTGAAAAAGTTTTACTGAAAATTTTTCCAGATTATAAGCTTTATCATACATTTTAGTAAAATTTAACTATTATTATTAAAATATTTCGCATGTTTGTCTTGAACACAAACTATTTTCCAGTTTAAGGCTAATTTTGAACATTTTATAATTCGAATTTAATTAAATGAATGTAAACTGCATTTTTCACGTGACACTCAATACTTCTTTCTTCAATGATAGAAACGTGGTTTTATATTTTTGTTCATCATAGTGCGGCTTTCAAAGCAGAAATATTAATTGACTCTTTTGGTGTCGTTTGTCAAACGATGTCTGAAAATCAGCAATGGAAAAATTACGTTCCCATTTTTGCAAATAAAATTAATTCTGACTTCTGCCGTGGTGCTCTTTAGAACAATATACAGAAATGTCACGAGGTTTTGTGCTTAAAGCTAATTTTCCTTTCATTTCTTTTATTTTGGCTTTTTTTCAATTGGAGGCTAATTTAAAAAAGTCATTAGACTTTACAAACGACGAGCAAAAAATGTATCATTTGCATTGTTTCATGGCTCGCTTGTTTGAAATTTAATATTCTCAGAAGAACCTACGCATATTAACCCTACAGTCCTAGCAGTGGCGTAACTACGGGGGGGGGGCAAAGGGAGCATTGCAAACAAAATTAAACAAACACTGAAAACTGCATGAAAGCTTAAGCCATTATCATTAGGTTTGTTCGTTGAGCCCTGAAGTCACCCTGGGGTCGCCCTAAAGCGTTTTTTGAAAAACTTGAACTCACAAATTCTGAACAAGCAAATTCTGTGTTTTTTGAGACCTGGGGTCACCCTGAACTCGTCCTGAAGTAGAACTAGGTTTTTTATTGGGGCGAGTTGAGGTAACGAATAAACTGTCAAAATGACATGAGTTGTGAATCATTTGTTTTGTTGTGGATTCACGCCGTGCTGCTGTTTATTGTTTATTTTTGAAATGGAAAATAAAAGAATAGACACATCTTGCTCAAATAATAACAAAAAGAAATAGAAAATGGAAATGGAAACTTTGATTTGTTTTTATTCAATTTGCAGCAAAAATTTAAGTTTTAATTATCAGATTTCCAAAATTCTTGTTTTTTTGTTAGTGTGAACATTACAATTGAAAGTGTTTTTTGACAACTCCCCAGGTTGTCAATAAAACCTGGGTAAACTTCAACGAACGAACTTATTGTAAGGGACAATCGTTTAATAGATGTCAATCAGATCATCCATCCACGTGAATTGCTGGGTAGTTTCGATTTTTGTCCTCATTATGTTTTTGAATCTGAGGTTTGCGACTAAAATTTCGTGACACATAATGGAAAGAAATACAAAAAAATTATGCAAAAATGTGCACTGGGGCTCAACCCCTATTTGAATATTGGCGTACTTTTGCTGCCCACACAAAGCCCTATAAGGGAGTTTAAGACGAAGGGTAATAACTAAATAATAATTTATTAAAGACGAAAGAAGTTATTTGAAAGATTGAAGTAGAGTTATGAAGGGAAATTTTTATACTTCAGAATGACCATAGAAATTTATTAAAAAAGAAACTACCTAGAGAAATAATATAACCCAAAATCTTCAAAAAAATACTTCCTTTTCAAAGTTTTAAATTTTAATTTCTCAAAAACGTGAAATGCTAGAGCAAGTCTGAGGCCAGATTCGGATTCAGAACATCAAATAACATCATTAAAGTATATTTTGAATCATTTTCAAATTAAAATTTTGTCATACAGTGTTATTAAATATAGTGTTTCCGAATGAATTTTTGGAACACTTAAAATACGTCCATTTTCAATTCAGACTTGAGTCCAAACAGGTTGTCGTGGAAACAAATCTTAAACGGAATGTTTTTAAAAACTGTGTATGCTTTCAATTGTTTTTAGATGTTTTTTAAGAATAATTAATAGTTTTCGGGCCATAAGTGAAAAACTTGGATTTAGCACCACCGAAAAGATATAGGAACAAAATTGAAACCACCCCACAATTTGATCAATAAAAAAATAGCAAATACGTAAAAGAAAAGACTGTGAACAAATATATTTGGAGAATTTTATTAGATGTCAAAGTAAACAAAAATCATAATTAAGGCACATCGTTTAACACTCCTATTCCTCCAAATCCAATATTCAATACAACTTGTTTTGTGTGGACATTTTCGTTTCGAAAGACGTAGTTTTTATTCAATTGTAATTATTTTATTTAAAAGTTGAACTTTTCTTGGATTTCATTTTATTTTTATTTTTTTGGAATAAATAACTTAAAATATTTTTGTTTGGGCAAAATGTTAAAAAGTTCTAAGAGTAAGTATTAAGAATCTTTCATGATAAAGATGAGAAAATATTGCTCTTTCATTAATTTTACAAGATTAATCCAATCTCAATTTCGCATACTTTCAAAAATGACCATTGGTTGGTATACTGGTGTGGTACAGGGGGCCCCCTAAATCACGGGGCCCTGGGCCCTGGCCCACCGATCCTATGCCTAAAGACGCCACTGCTTATCGTCCAGCACTTGGCGCCATAGAGCAGAACAGGTAAATTAGCGTTTTGTATAGCGTGCACTTTTTCTTTCGAGAAAGGAGTTTTGAACTCATTTATTTGGCCAAACCGAAGTAGCAGCGGTTCGCTAGGGTAATTCTTCTGGGAAATTACTGCTACCAACAGTGACGTATGACGTTTTGTACTAGGCGATGGACAGATGAGCTTTCGTTTGTTGATAGCATATACTTTGTTTTGTCCTCATTCACTTCAAGACCAACGCGTTTTGCCTGTTCATCAATAGCTGTGAATGCTTCAAGTACAGCTTCCTTGGAGCGGAGAATGATGTCAAAATCGTCCGCATAGCCAAGCCGTTGAGAAGACCTATTGTCTGTTGAAGATAGTGCCTTCCATGTTAACACCACTCTTGCGCACTATCTGCTCCAGGACTAGGTTGCAGAAATTACATGATAGCGCATCTCTTTGTCTGAACCCTGTTCACGTCTGGAATAACTCAGATGAGCTGTTACCCATTTGCACGTAGCACTGCGTATTTTGTAACGTCATGTGGCATAGCTGGATCAGTTTTTTCGGGATCCCGAGTTCCAACATCGCCAATAGAAGCTTTTGGCGACTTATGCTATGATCTATCGTTGATCTGCCTGGCCTGAAGCCACACTGGTACGTGCCGATCGTAGTGTTGCAGAAAGGTTTTAGACGCTCACAAAGTACGTAGGATAGGATCTTGTAGCCAACATTAAGCAGGGATATGCCTCTGTAGTTCTTGCAGGACATAGAATTGCCATTTTTGTAGATTGGGCATAAGAAGCTATTTGACCAGTCAGCGGGTATACTTTCCTCCTCCCGCATTTGGTTGATGAGTTGGTGCATGCAACCTACCAGGACATCTCCTCCATACTTGAAGAGTTCCGCAGGTAGGATGGCCTTCTTAACCTCTTCAGTACTAGGCGCTGGGAATGGATCTTCATTGACTGGTCTCATGCTTCTTTATTCCGCTGTTGTCTCCTCTATACATAATGCCCATCAAGCAGTTGCTGGAAATGCTGCTTATAAACGTCTACAATTCCCTGTGCTTCGGTAACTAGGTTCCTTTCGCTGTTTCGAAGAGCTAGCGTGCCAGTCCTATAACCAGACACCAGTTGCTTGGCTGTTTTGTAGAGCCGGTGGGTATTGGTGGCGGTGCTAAACTCTTCAAAATACTTGAGCTGAGTGGCTACGGATGCTCTTTTCTTTCCGCGCAGGTTTTTATTTTGTCTTTCCTTCTCTTTTCACGGTACTCCTATCTTGCTGCTCTTGTTTTCCTTTGCAGCATTTGCATTCTTCCACTTTCCGTCTCCTGCTTCAATCGCGCATTCATCATCATCGCAATGGGCACTTAATGCCAATTTAAGCGAAATGCGAGAAAAAAAATCGACCTTGAGCTAGACACTTAACGGCTGGACTGATTGTCTTCAAATTAGGTTCAGGGTATGTGTTGTGCAATTAACTAAAATTGAAATCAATTTTTAAAGTTTTTGTGACCTTAAGTCCATATGCGCTTCGCCCAGGTACAACAATTGGGCTCATCAGTTAGATGTTGTTGTACCCTTCTAAGACGCATAATTTTTAGTCGATTTATACCGACGTGTATTAAATAAACTGCACGAAAGCACTGTAAATTATAATAAGTTCTAGTGGAATTTGGTTAAATTCAGACGACTAGAAATTGATGATGGTAAAGCCCGTGGTCTGGCTGGTATAAGAATAAGAATAAATACGTAAATAATTGAAAATTAATTATTAATTCAAGAAGTCCACAAAAACAAAAACAAAAATAATTAATTTTCAATTATTTACGTTTTTATTCTTATTCTTAAAATTGAAATCAAAATTTTAGTTTAATCTCAATAGAACGAGAAGGTGTCATCCCATAATTTTGTTTTTTTTTTCAAAGCTTCTCAAAAATGGCTTTAATGAATTTGAGTAGACTTAATTGTAATTTTCTAGGAAGTTGTAATTAAAGCATTTTTAACAATTCCCATGCGAAAAAAAATCAAAATTTTCAAAACGATGTTCCACCTAATATGTGCACCAAATTGAATAATATTCAAGGCGAAAAACATTTGCCTTGGCCTAAGTCACCTATTGAGTCATTAATTTACCCTTAATTAATATATTATAGGCCTAAAAGTGGAAAATAAGTGTTTTTGCAAGCAAATAATGCCTTGAGGTGAATATATTTTTTTGAAAGTGTAAGCTGACCATCAGAAAAAATATTTTATTCACTTTACTTTTTTTCGCATGCAAAACAATTGCCAGTCCATTGTTTTGCATGACACTCCAAGACAGTAATAATTTATTTTTTTGCAACCAATCATGCAAATAATTAATTTAGCATTTCACCTCAATTATTTTTGACATGCAAGAATATTCGCATTGATGTTTTTTTTTTTGCGCACGGGAACTGTAAACTATGCTTAAGCTGCATTTTTGTTTTCTTGGTAAAACATACACAAAATAGAAGCAGAATTTTCATTTTCACATACCTATTTCATTAACTACTCGATAAATTTTTTGAAGCCTTGCACAGTTCTTGTAAGTACACAAAATATTAGGTTCTTAAATTAAAAAAAAAACAAGTCAATGAAATAAGTCAATTTTTAGTAATTTCTTGCAAGATTTCCGTTAATAAATGTGTAACTATCTGTACAAGGTGTTTACTTATTCGTAACCAATATTTTAGACATGATTCTTGAATCTTGAGCATATTCTAAGAACAAAAATTTTAAGGGGGGAAAGATATATCTCTACGGATCCACACAACAGGGTGGCAGACATATTGCGCTTGTTAAAACTTAAAAAAATTAATTTTTTGCTCTATTATTTGATAAAATGCCTTTAAAAAAACGAGAATATGGCAAAAAATGGCTATTTTGCAAAGCGATTGTAGCTTAAAATCTTTTGCAAAAAATGTTTGGTAACATAAAAGTTCATATTTTAATTTGGAAGTTACTGGTAGAGATACTGCGCCCTATGACTGTCTTTTTTTGTTCAAACAACGAAAAGAGCCATAACAATATTCGCTGCTTCTTACAACTTAACGGCCATGTTACAAAATTTGAATTTTTGTATGTGAGGTTTATAGTTTCCATTATTTCAAACCCAAATGTATGAAGATTCAAAGCAAATAATATTCATGTAAGAGAGTTCGTTCGAAGAACCCGATCAAGAGCAGCATTAACGATATGAAAATTGTCCAACTGAGATACTCGTAAAGTAGTAATGGAATATATTACGGCTATTTCTCATGGATATAAAACATAAGGGTTACAATTTTGAACTATTATTGAACTGGAATGATTTTCGACTTTTTTATTGATCTCTAAAATTTTCTTTTGCATTTCATATTTTGTTGCTGAAATGGTCATGGATTAGTTAGACTTCTATCTTAACTTTACCGCAAATATTTAAAAAAAAGTTTTATTCTTGAAATGTATGATTCTAATAAAAAATTTGTCTATGCATATTTTTTTTTTGCGATTTCTATGATCCTAAAATTTTTAAAAACTGAAATATTTCTTGGCAAATCGTCTGCGAAGCTCAAGACCAAATATATTTAGTCTCAGAAATCAACGGAAAAAATGGAGTCATAAGATTCCCACTTTCTTTCCCCATGGTAGAAAGACTCAATTCGTTTTGGTTGGTTTAAAATTTTAACTCAATGATGAAAGAAAGAAGATATCATGACAATTTTATTCTAATTCGTATTGGTGAAAAAAAAAACTGTCTTGCTAAAAAAAACTTCTCAAAGCAGGTTATTTGTTACCAAAATTGATCTAACGGTAACAATAGATTATTCATATGTAAATTTAAACAATAACTCTACACTATTCTACAAAACTTGTAGTCCTGGGTAGGACTTTTACTAAACCTTCATATTTCAAAGCTTAAACAGGTTTAAGAACAATATAATAATTTCCATTACTTACACATCATTATAACAAACGTATTTTCTTTTTTAAACTAATTTTTCAACAACTGGGACTAAAATTATGTGTAAGAGGCGTGCTATGTTAACTATAGTGGTTTCTGTTGTTTCAACTGTTTCACCTTTTATCGCTTAACCCACTCAAAGCTTAATAAATATTATTCAATATCTATATGTGCGCTTCACCTTTGTATAAAGCACCATCACTGTAAAAAAAAAAAATATCCAAGACAATCAAATTGAACCCCACAATATCGCAAAACATAAGTTGTTTTTAAATATACCTATATACAAAAATATTTTGTTTCAAAACTTACCTTTTTCTAAAAACAAAACTACTCATACAATATTTTATAGTAAATAGTGTAGATACCTATTAATAAAACAAAAATTGGTCTTGCCTGATCTTTTCAAATAAGTTTTGGGTTAATTACATCTCTAACATAATTTTTCTTTCTTTTTAACTAAATTATATTAAATTTTTTTAAAAACAACTTATAGAAGATTTCTTATTTAATTTTGTAAATATATTTCAATTCAACATAATTTTTTGTTTATTAGAAAATTTATTTTTTTATTTATTGACAAATACAACAATTTTTGTATATAAACTGTGTTGATCATATTTTGTATAAATTATGTAAATATACATCAAACGCGTTTAAAACAATATTTTTAATTTTAATTATTATTTGTAGTGTGAATTTTTACAACAAACAACATTTAATGTAAAATTTTCAAAAAAAAAAAAAAACATACGAAACAAATCCAAATCATTCCGGGTTTTTTGTTTACAGGGAACTACATGGACGATTACAGAGTTCGAGTCCGTGTTAACTCGTAAGAATTTAAATATATATGCCTATCACATGTACCTACCTACCTACTCTATCTTTCAAGCAAACCTATACTTCCAACTAAATAATCGTACTCGTACTACATTACAATATTAAAAAAAAAAACATTTCTCTAATACTGTGCGCTGTTGCATCACTGTCAAACAAAATACCTATACTCTTTATTTTTGTATTTTATTTTTATAATAATGTGGTTATAGATAAGAAACACAATTTTTTCTTTATAGTAATTTTAAATACTAGAACAAAACTTATTTTATTTTTTGGTGTTTGATGTCTTTAGTGTTTTTTCTTTCAATGTTTAGCCAACCAACACACTATGTATGTTTTATTTTATTTCACTTCTTAATATTTAATTAGAAAACACTTATTTACACAAAAATAATTGGGGTGTATATTTAAATGTTGTAAAGTACCTACATATTTATTTTCTTGTTATTATACAAATTTATTATAATTATTTTGACAACATTATTGCACATTTATAAATGCACTTAAACATGTAGTGAGTAAGTAGTGGTAGATACTTTTTATGTTTATGTTTTAATATTATTACTATTACAGTATAAGTGTGGGAGCTAAAGCCGCGATATGATAAATTTCTATTCCTTGTAGATCATTTGACTTTTTAAGTGTTGGTTAAAAGGGAGAACCCCCACAATACATAATTTAAAGGTAACACAAATACTGTGTTGACATTTAAAATGTACGAGCGTATTATGAAAGCTATCACACACTTTTCATACATTTAACTCCATCACAAACATTGTATTTTATTTTTAGCAACAAATACAGCAAACAAAAATTTATTTTATTATTAAT